>CAUYSK010123875.1:0-23475 GCA_963575035.1 Avahi laniger
TCACTTAGAAGAATGGTCTGCAGTTCCATCCAGGTTAATATAAGAGATATTAGTTCATCATATTTTTTGTGGCTGAGTAATACTCCATGGTATACATATACCACATTTTATTAATCCATTCATGTATTGATGGGCACTTGGGTTGTTTCCACATCTTTGCAATTGCAAATTGTGCTGCTATAAACATTCAAGTGCAGATGTCTTTTTTATAGAATGTCTTTTTTTCCTTTGGGTAGATACCCAGTGGTGGGATTGCTGGATCAAATGCTATTTGTACTTTTAGTTCTTTTGAGGTATCTCCATACTCCTTTCCATAGAGGTTGTGCTAGTTTTCAGTCCCACCAGTAGTGTATGAGTGTTCCTATCTCCCTGCATCCATGCCGGTATTTGTTGTTTTGGGACTTTTTGATAAAAGCCATTCTCACTGGAGTTAAGCGATACCTCATTGTGGTTTTGATTTGCATTTCCATGATGATTAGAAATGTTGAGCATTTTTTCATATGTGTGTTGGCCATTAGTCTATCTTCTTTTGAAAAATATTATGCCTTTTGCCCACTTTTCAATGGAGTTGTTTGATTTTTTTCTTGCTAATTTGCCTGAGTTCTTTATAGATTCTAGTTATCAATTCTTTATCAGATGTATAGCATGCAAATATTTCTCCCATTCTGTAGGTTGTCTGTTTGCTCTCGTGATAGTTTCCTTGGCTGTGCTGAAGCTTTTTAATTTGATAAGGTCCCATTTCTTTATTTTTGTTGTTGCTGTGATTGCTTTGGGGGTCTCCTTCATAAATTCTTTGCCTAGGCCAATGTCAGTAACAGTTTTTCCATTTTCTTCTATAATTCTTATGGTTTCAAATTACTGTGCATCGAAATCATCCGAAAGTTAAATTTTAAAAAAGCATCTGGGTTTATTCCATGTCTACCAATTCAGAGTGAAACCCAGGACTCTCAAGGCCCCTGAGTGCTTCTAAAGTACACATTCGATATGGCGGATGCTGTGATGTGCCACCCAGATACCCCTTCAAGGAGGAATTGGTTTTCTAGCCTGTGAGAGTGTGGTCAGAGGCAGCCTTCAGCCCTCATGTCTGCTCCCTCCCTTTCTATCCTTAGTCGTTGTGTCCTGAGGGCACAAACCTTAACTACTCCTTAATACACACCCCAAACACTAAACTCTGTCTCCAAGTCTGACTTCTGGACAACCCCACCTGCTACATTTGTTAAATTTGAATCTAAAAACCAGATTTAATTACGTTCTCCCTCATTCTAAAAATCTTCTTAAGTCTTCATTGCCTATGGATATGAAGTTAAGACCCTTTGTGTTTTAATGCCAATCTTTCTTTTTTGCCTCATTTCTCCATAAGTGTTTCTTAATCCCCAGGCCAGCAAGACCAGATTATTTTCTGTTTAACGGTGCATTTTCATGCTAGAAGCCTTTGCATAAGTGTTTCCTGGACATCAACTTACTCTTCTCTTTCCTATTAAAATCCTATTTGTTTATGAAGATTTCTTACAGGTGCTACCTGAACCATGGGGTCTTTGTCAATTCTCCAGTCTTGCCCTGACCTCATTCCCTTGCTGTAAGCTGTGGTTTTTGGGTGCCCTGCTCACCAAATTGAGCTCCTCAAAAACAGAAACTTTGTGTTTTCCAGCATTTTATTTGTCTGCATCACTCAGCCTAGTGCCTTGGTCATGGAGATACACAAAGCCTTTGTGAGATTAGTTAACGGTGCTGAAGCAGTAATTTACTAAAACATAAGTTTGTGCTGCTAGAGAAACCCCAGGAACTACTATGTCATTGAAGCTCTTGCCCCCTTTTATTGCACAGATAAGAAAGCTGAAGGTTAAAGGACTTGTTTAAAATCATATAATTAATAAGCTGCAAAATGGAACCAAAGCTCATATCTGTTTACTTCTTATTGAACATATATTTTAATGCTCGATTTTAAAATTAGAAACATTATATAAGCATTCGAAACTACTCTGGATGATACTATAATGGGGTATGCATGGCACGATAAATTTGTCCAAATCCATAGAATGTACAACACCAAGGGTCAACCCTAATGTAAACTGTAGACTTTGGGTGATAATAATGTGACAGCGAAGGTTCATCAGTTGTAGGAAACGAGCCACTCTGGCAAAGGATTTTGTTAAAGGGGAGGATTATGCATATGAGGGAGAAGCATATATATAGGAAATCTCTGTAGGTTCTAGTCAATATTGCCGTGAATCTAAAACTGTTCTAAAAAATAAAGTCTATTAAAAAATTGTTTGAGGTAACTTTGAACATAGAGTTAAATTTTTATATGAAATCAATTACATTCCTATAAGTTTTTTTACAGTGTGTTCAAGACGTGCTCCGTTCTGCCACTGAGGACCACAAGGAAAAGAAAGAGGCAAAGCTGCTGTCAGCCTGCTTTGCAATCATGTCATGTCATCGCTTATATTATTCCCCAGGCTATAAATGTTTTTACTGCCACTCGTACACTATGTAAATATTATGTCTTGGTTTTAGTGCCCCCAAAAGCAGATCCCCAGGTAAAGATTCACGTGCAATAGTTTATTTAGGATGTGCACCCAGGAGACAAGGGCAGACGAGCAGGGAAACGAGGCAAGAGAAGGAAGACGACCAGCAAAGAGTATGTTATAAGCCAGTCACAGTTCTAGGTAACTGGATCTTAGTCCTGGTGGAAACCTCTTGGAACCAGTAGACAACAAATGCCTCTGAGTTGATCCCCCTGCTGGGGTAAACAAGCTGGGATAGTTAAATATAGTCTCCTTTCAGTTGTTGGTTCAGGGCTTCTGAGTTCTCTTGCGTGCCCCACTCTTAAGGAAAAGCAATTCTGTTGCCAGATCAAGCAAAAAAAAAAAAATCACAGATACTGGCAGTTGGAAGTCAGGTTTTTTGGTGCTGAGTTACATAAGTTCAGTTTTATTAGATGGAATGCTGAAGAGGAACTTGAAAAAGAAAAAAAAAAAATCTTTAAGGATAAAATAACATACACAAAATCTCATTTGCTTTTGCTTTCTCTTCATGTAAAAGGATCTTGATTGCCTGATGGTTGTACTGAGAGAGTTAGTGCTCTTAAAAATTTCCATTGCAATTATATGTATCGCCATTTAGAGCTCAGTTAGAAATGGCATCTGCTAGAACCATCTTTTATTAGTGGGACACTATCCATGTTTTTTAAAAAGTACATAATAGGCTATGAGTACTAGAGAACCCCAAAATAATAAGGCTATAAAAATAAAAATTTATTTTGCTTTCACATTCAAAAGTCTGACGGGTGTTAATCCAGGGTTAAAATGCTGCTCCATGGTGCAAGAGACCTGAGCTATGCTATCTGGCTGCACCGTCAGGCATGACTTCTATTCTCAGAATTGTCTTATGCACTACAGGGGCTGCTAGAGCTCCCCTCAATCCAATCTCTCATGACTTCATAAAGGAAGGAAAGGGGGTTGAAGAAGAGATGCAGCGCACTTCTCAGAAGCTACACACCCTACGTCTGCTTATATCCCATCGCCAAATCGTCACATGACCAGACCTCATTGTAAAGGAGACAGAAAAAGGATATTTATTCTAACTGGCCACATGCCCAACTAAAATGGAAGCTTTGCTACTGAAGAAGAAGTGGGGAAAGAGATATTTGGGACAACTGTCACTCTCTTCCTTATAAGTCAAAAAAATAAACTGGAAATTTTTAAAAATCTAAAATGTAAAAAAAACTACTAACAGAAAGTTTTAGCTTAAAAAAGTCCTTATTGAGATGAAAGGGGAAAAAACATGTTTTCCTTAGACTCTTGCTGAACTTATACTTAGGTCGGAATCTTATTAACGTCATGAACCTATTTCAGGGGAGTGAGTGTGTGTATGTGTGTGTGTGTGTGTGTGTGTGTGTGTGTGGTATATATATGTCTGTGGATGTGTGTAAGTTAAAATCTTAAGAGGAGTCCTTTCTTTTGATACCAGTCATGTTATAGAGATTGGTCATACAATTTTAACCTGTGTAAACAGGAGATTACATAAACAAGTAGTATGAGCACATCGCAAAAATTTTCAAATATGAATTTGTTTTTATAGATCTCATTTCTCATTCAGCATGGTATTCCAATTCATGGCATTCATTTCACTCTCAAATCTGAGCTCTTCAAGACATAATAATATGATAAGCATTTTTAAGTCTTATAATTACCAGAAGCATGAATGATCCTTCATAAAGCTGAATGAAATATTTTTAAAAAGGAATAGAAGAGACATTTTCAAGGTAGGCTTTTCGACCACCATAAGAAACAAACCCAAGGGAAAACTGACCATCGGCATTGTTATCGCTCACAAATTCACAGACAGATTTTGTGGTTAAAAATAAAACCACAGGTCTCTTGACAGGAAAGATGGGTAGAAACCAAAAAATTTGTGATTCTCCTTGGATGATTGTGATGGATAATCAGAGACACAGCTTTTCATATTGATTGGCCTCATCTTTCTGGAGACCAGAAATGGAATCCATCTGGATGTTTGCTAAAAGACAGCAGATGGAGTTATACCACGTGACACTGAGCAGTTCTCTCTATCACAATCCACCAATAGCGTTCTTTACAAGAATTATATTACTGGAGACCTGAAAGATAATTTTCCTCTTACAGCTTGGCTCCAGACTTGTTATGGCTGTGGATTCCCCATTTTAGAAGAGAAAGTTTCTTAAATATCCTCTGTACTTTCCTTTTTTAAATTTGGAAAACAAGGAGAGACCAGCTAGCATGACTTTGTATCTGGAAAGGTTCTAGGACAATCATTTGTAGGTACTTTGAAAATAAGTATATGTTAACGAGCGGTAACAATATTTTTTCTTAAGTGAATTGTGCAAAACAAATGCATTTTCTCAGTTGTATAATATGTTAGTTATCATGTACAAAATGTAAAGATACTTGGCTTCACCTATTTGCAACTATCTTCTTCCTTAAATCTTCATCCTCATAGACCCCAAATCTATATTTACAGCAGTCTTGAGCACCTAGTTAGTATTTTTTCTTTGTTATAATCTCTTGATATCATCTGCTTTTGTCTTCATCACCTTTAATATTGGTTACACCACTCTGTTTCCTTGACTTCCATTTCCATCCCATATTATACACTTACAAATAGGTAAGCCTACTAGCATTTTTTTTTATTTCAGCATATTATGGGGGTACAGATATTTAGGTTACGTATGTTGCCTTTGCCCCCTCCTTCCCCCGCTAAGTCCGAGTTTCAAATATGTCCATCTTTCGGGTGGTGCTCATTGCACTCTTTGTGTATCAAGTTGGTATTAACCGATCAACACATAAGTGCACATATAAGGATAACATCTATTGGATGTTGGGCAGGGGGGAGGGCGGAGGAGGAAGAGGGGATGGGTATATGCCTACTAGCATTTTTCCTAGGTCTCCAAATTTGTTCCCTCCAAATCTTACAAAGGAATCTTTCTATCCACTATCTTTCCCATTTCCCCCAAGAAGCTTATTTCAAGTTCAGGCCCCCAGTCACTTCATCAAGACCCTTCATCTTTCTTTTGAAACTTCTTTCCCATGCTGTATGAAGGACCACATTAAATTTCATTCATTAATTCAACAAACTTATAAAAATTCATGTAATCTCTTAGTTATGTATCTCAATTTCAAGGACAGAAAGACATGAGATAATGCCATTACAACAAAGTCAGTATTGGATGATCACAAATACACATAAAGCCTGGAGATTGGTGGAAAACAGAGCTTTGCTTTACTCACTGAATTTCTCATTAGTCGCTCTAGGTTTCATCTTAGGTGGGCGTTAGGTGATTTGCTTCATCTATAATTTGTTTTCTGGTCCCCTCCATGCTTTTATCCCTCTAGACCACCCATCACCGGGTTTCACCTCTCCAACAGTAGGTTCCCTCTGGTCCTCTATCCACCCTGTAGAGATGCAGAACCTTTATCAGATCATTCAGATACTGTGAAGCATCCGGAGATGTCTTCAAGTCCTCCAGTTCCCTCCCCGAAAAATACCACCAAGTTCAACAAAATGTTCTCCTATTAATATAGATCAACTCTTAAAGCATAACATATAGGCAATTTTATGTTAAGGAAAGATCTCTTCCCAGAAAGGGGGAAAGAGAAAACAAAACACCTTGAGGATGCTTTAGAGACACATACAAGAATGACCATGTGTATCACACCCTATACATCCACAGGCATCTAATTTGCTATATTCACTCTCTCTAGCATTAGATAGTCCCTTTATTTTTACCCTGTTACCACATTACTGGACAAAGTCAGAGAGGCAAGTATATTTGACTCACTACAAGTTTATGTTCGGTAATCTCACCGACTTTAGGGCACAATGGCAATACAGTCCTACATGGAAGCATATCATGATCCTCTATTGTGTGCCCTTTTTGTTTCCCTAGAAACTACGTTCCTTTTCCTAACAAAAATATTTCTATTTCTCACAGTGATGAATGTAAAATTAGCAGGCATGCATTCATTGACTTATCTTCTCTTTCATTCTTTCAGCAAATTGAGCAGCTACTAGGTACAAATTACTGTGCCAGAGACAAGAAATAGAAAAGCAATCAAAGAAAGACAAAGTCTTTGTCATCAGGGAGAATGTAGTGTAGATAATTAAACTAACTTTAATACAGTAACAGTGATGTAAATGTAAAAATTACCACGATGGAAAGTGAAGTAGAGATACACGGTTCTGTAAGAGCCTGTAGAAAAGAGACTTAACCTTGTAAGGGATGTTCGGGAACTTCTCAGAAACAGTGACTCTGAACCTGAGAACAGAAGAAGGATGAGTATTAACTAGGCAAGGGGTCAGGAGAGGGGAAGCTAGCAGGGAAGGATTTTTCTAAGAAAACAAACATCCCTTGGTTCAAGGGAGCAAGAAATTTAGAGACATTGAATGTAAGAAGAGCTGGATGCCTGAAAAGTCGAAATCAGAAGCAAGTATGGTTTAAGCGGAGACTGAGAATGTGAGGAGTAGGGGAAGTCTAGATCATGTGAAATCTTGCAGGCTGTGCTAAGGAGGGCTGGCTGTAATGTAAGACAGATGGGAAGCCAGAGAAAGGTTTTAAGCAGAGTGCAGGATGTGAAAAATTAGACTTGGCTTTGAGAAGTTTACTTGGAGATGGTGAGTGGAGAATGGATAGGAGGAGGACCAGAGTGGACGCAGAGGGCCAGTTAGACGAGGTGGCAGACGAGGTAGCTTGGCCTAGGTTGTGCAAATGGAGATGGAGAAAAATAGATTGGAGAGACATTTAGAGAGTAAATCTATAGAATTTGATGATTTGAATATAAGATATAAGGAAGAGGGAATTGCCAAAGATAATTATAGGGTTTCTATAATTATGGGGAATTGGGTAGATGGTGATTTAATAGGACATGGTTTACAGGGAAGATGTAGTACATGTTGATGGACTTTTTTGTTAATTCTTCAGAGGAATTTGGTTTCATTCTTCACATTAGGCTCAATTCCACTGGAGAAAACCCTGAGACAAAGATTTGAATGCAAGCCATTGCTCGAGGAAGTAAATGTGGAAAATGAGTAAGGAAGAGGGAAGGAAGAGGGAAATGAGAAAGGGAAGGAGGGGAATCTAATACCTGCCGATGAACAGGTCACCCCTGTGGGCAATTAGGGCTTCTCCTACTGGTGACCTCCAGGAGATGGAGTAGAACATGCTTTTGAGTTGTCTCACCTGGAGGATGGTGAATATGGAATATTTATATGCTAAATCATATCCTTTATTAGTTGAAGAACTCTCCCAGGGGCATTAATTCATGGTACTTCTGACCCATCCTGTGTTCTGGCTACTGACACCCTGGAAGGTTCTCAATAAGACAACAGAGTGCATTGGAAAGGTAACACTGAAAGAATACTGGCAGATTGTGGACAGTGTCTGTTGTCCTCTAATTCCCTCCTTCAATATTTTTAGTTTTACCGTTTTCTCTAAGTTCATTTACTCTATTTTGATACTTTTGTCCTTTTCAACTCCTGCCCTATATCTCAATTTTCTTGTATTGCTACATTTCAACTAAACCATTAATCCACAAATTCTTTGCTCTTCAAGTCAATATGGCACTTTCTATACCACTGCACACCCATAACTTTATATCTTTATTATAATAAGACAGTAATATATTATGAAACCATGCATGATTCTGTGCCAGTTGTGATGAAAAGGTAAGAAGATAGATGCATAGCCAAGCATACAAAATGTTGGTCACAAAGACATAGCACTGCAAATAATATTGACTTAAAAATCCTCAAATGTAGCTGTCAGTGCTTTGGTCTCAAACCAGAAAGAGAGAGCAAGTTGGGTGCCTCAGGGACCTAAATCCAAAATTACTCCTCATTTTTATTAGTGACTTCTATGATGGAGTAGAGAATACATTTTAAAACACTTGCTGATATTGCCAAGTTTGCAGTAACTATCAGCACTTTGGAAAACTGAAATATTAATACAATATCTAGTATATCATTGAGCATAGACTAGATGCTTCATAAATATTTGATGGTTGATGGATTAAAATCTAGTACAATCTTTGTAGACATTCTTCACAGATCCTACGTCAAACCTTTCTGCTCTCTTGGGACCCCATCCACACCCCCTTCTTCTTTGAGGACAACCTGATGTCCAAGTTTATGAAATTCAAAGACATCTGATTTTGCCTCCTTACATTTGCACTTTCTCCACCAAGGCGATTTCTATATTAATCCATGATTCTTTAAGCCACACTCTCCTTCTCCTTCCATCAACTGTCTTCTCTTATCCTTCTCTCTGTTAAGCTTTTCCCCATCATTTCTCATCCCCCTGGCTGGAAACCTGCTCAAGTGTCTCCTAGATTAAAAACTCATCTGCTCTCCATCACAATATTCCTCTTAGCCTCTAAGTGCTACTCTGGAGAATAATAGACTCCACTCACACTTCCACTTCATCATTGGCATTTATTTTCTAATCTCTCTGGCCTTAGAAGGAGTTGCATGAAAGAACTCTGGCTTACAGCCTTTTTTTTTTTATTTCAGCATATTATGGGGGTACAGATGTTTAGGTTACGTATGTTGCCCTTGCCCCCCACCCAAGTCCGAGTTTCAAATATGTCCATTCTTCAGGTGGTGCACATTGCACTCTTTGTGTATGCATATACCCGCCCCCTCTTCCCTCCTCCCCCTCCGCCTCCCCCCTGCCCAACATCCAATAGATGTTATTCTTATATGTGCACTTATGTGTTGATCAGTTAATACCAATTTGTTGGTGAGTACATGTGGTGCTTGTCTTTCCATTCTTATATCCAGCTCATGGTACTGGTACAGCTCCAGTTACTTGTAGGGGAAGATTGAATGTTCAGTGAAGGAGTGTAGTCAGCACTTTGCAACTTCTCTTCTTCCTACCCCAATGCTTCTTGAAAATTTCCATTGACTTTTGTCCACTGGTTCAGAGCTCTTCATCTTTAGCTCTTTTTCTAATACATTTAGAGTTTCTCTCAAAGTTTCCTCCTGCCCTTGGTCCTTTTCCTTCTTTCTCCAAATTCCTTTTTTTGTTTGTTTATTTGTTTTGAGACAGAGTCTCACTCTGTTGCCCCGGCTAGAGTTGTAGTGGCATCATCATAACTCACTACAACCTCAAACTCCTGGGCTTAAGTGATCCTCCTGCCTCAGCCTCTCAAGTAGCTGGGACTACAAGCGTGTGCCACCACACCTGGCTAATTTTTCTATTTTTAGTAGAGATGGGGTCTTGTTCTTGCTCAGGCTGGTTTTAAACTTCTGATTTCAAGAGATCCTCCTGCCTTGGCCTCCCTGAGTTCTAGGATTACAAGAGTGAGCCACTGCGCCCAGCCTAACTCAAAGCATTCTGACCACAAACCTGAGAGTTTACCTAGTAACAAGTATTCAGAAGAATGAGGTGAAACAATATATGCTTTCTTTTTCTCATTCAATGTTCTTGGACAGAACTCCACCCAAATAGTTTTTAACTATTTTTGACCTTTACTTCCTAATATTTTTAGAGCTATCACTTTGTCCCAAACTGATTTAAAAAATATATTTGACAATAATTTAAACCATGTAATCATATATTGTTAATTTTTATTTTTTATTTTGGCATATTACGAGAGTACAAATGTTTAGGTTACATATATTGCCTTTGCCCCACCCCAGCCAGAGCTTCAAGTGTGTCCATCCCCCAGATGGTGCACATTGCACCCATTAGGTGTGAATATACCCATTCCCTCTGCCCCCTTCCCACCAACCCAACACCCGATGAATGTCACTATTATATGTGCACATAAGTGTTGATAAATTAATAACAACCATGTAATCATATTTTCCAAACTCAAATCTGTGACTGACTTTGCTTTCTTTTTGAATCATGACATCAGGCCAACATTCATTTCAAGTGGCATTATTTTCCTATGCAGAATAATAATTAACATAAATAATAATAACATAATAATAATTAACATAAATATCACTTATTATTATCCAGACACAGATGTACATGTATCATCACACTTCATTTTTATAATTAGCCTGTAAAGTAGGTATTATCTCCATTTTAAAGATGAGCAATCACCTCTCAGAGATGTTAGGTAATTCACCCCAGGTCACACAGTAACAGGCAGGGTAGTTATTGTTCTCAGATGATCTTGTTCCAGAGTCTGTGCATTGAACCAATTCAAATAGTAGCTCTTTCTTTCACCCCCACCAAGATTTGAAATTAATTAAACATGACAGAGAACTTTAGGTTCAGTGGAGACACTTTACTTATTTCTTTTATTTTTTGAAATATATTCTATAAAGTTATAATATTTGAGCAGAAGACATATTTGGTAAAATATTCTAATAAAAAGAAAATGCAAACTCTTTTTGGATTAATAAAAATGCTTGTGCCATCCATATGGGTCACTCAATGAAAAAAATGTACTTAGATTTTTTCTTTATTCTTGGTAAACAAATTAACATCTGTTATCCCAAATAGGCAAGCTTAGCCAGCCATGACTCCTTTCAACAAATATGTTCTGGAAGATTTTAAAAATATATTTATTTTGGAGGTTTCAGAGAACTGGAGTAAATAGCTGGCAATGCCTAACGAGACTCCTCTTTTCCTTTTTTCACTCTCATTAACATATTCTCCTTCAAAGAATCATTCAGATGAATACAAAAGGAAAATATTAAAATATAGAAAAGTCAGGAGAAAGAAAGGTTTGTAATTCTGCAAGTAGTAAGATCACATACATGAGATTGGATTTTCCTAGAGAAATGAACAATTTGAACAATTTCATTATTCATTTTACCCAATACTAGGCATGGTAATTAGGAGACAGATCTAAGAAAAGTCAGTCCTTCTGGCTAAGAGTATAAAACAATTATATTGTGAGACACTGAAAGGCCTGGTCTATTGCTGATCGAAGTTTTCCTGTAATTGGGCTGGGTTAGATATATGTAGTGTTATGGTAAATAAACACTAAAACATAAGATGCATGAGGGCAGTGGTTATGGTTCCTTTGGGGAGGAAACACAAGAAAAATGAGCGCATGAGGAAAGTTTTGGGGGCAATAGATATGTTAACTATCTTGATTGTGGTGATTGTTTCCTGGGGGTGGGTGTCAAAACTTATCAAATTATGTACTTTAAATATGGGACATTTGTTGTATGACAATTATACTTCAATAAGACCATGATCTCTAGGCAGCTTCCAGTAAGAATATGTGATTTTAGCGACTCCTGGGGCTTTCCCAGGAAGCCTAGAGGGGTCCCTCCCTGCCCAGGCCTCAGGACAGAAAACAACCTTCCTTACACAAATAGCTCATGAATGCTAGGTATGATACCAGGCATTGGATGTAAAAAGAATTTTTTTTAAAATAAAAGATTATGTGTTAAGATCCAGAAACAAAATCCAACTATTTGCAGCATATGTAAGACAGATCTGAAACAAAATAACAAAAGGGGCAAAAGAATGAGAAAATTAATGCTAATCTAAATTGAATAACAGAGATCACTGTCTTAAGATCAGACAAAGTTGAATTTACAGGAGAATGTATCAATTAGATAAAGGAAGATTATCTTCCAGGATGACAACATGAGAAACTGGAACTGCTCTTCAGAGAAACTGATGAAAATTATAAATATATGTGTATATATATATGTGTGTGTATATATATGTGTGTATATATATATATACACACACACACACATACACACACGTGCACACCATTTAAAATCTCCAAAAATGGTCCTAAGGGCATACAGCAAATGAAGAAATACTATTGAAGAAAATCTACTAAAATTCAATAAGAACAGTGGGAGTCTGTGGTATTCGAACCAAGATCACTCCCTCCTTCTCCCCTCCCAGCTCGATGAAACAAAAACGTTGCTCCAGACTTGTGAGGCCAAGAACTCAAGGCTCTCTCTACCCTCACTTCCTAGCTTGTGGAGCTATCTTACTGGCAGGGGGAGGACTTCTTACCCTGCCCCCAGCTACCTGTTGCTACAGCTAAGTTCTTGGAGAGTTCAGCTAGGAGAGGAATCTCCCTCCTTCTTCCAGTCCCCACTGGTGGAGGGGAGGCTCGACTCAGGGCACAGCACCTTTGAGAAAATCGGTGTCCCTTGCCTTACTTTATATGACTGTGGTTCCATGCTAGGCCAGACAAATTGAGATTACCTGAGACTATTGCCTCCCCTTCTACTTAAAGTTTAGCTTCTAAAGCAGGGGTGTCACTCAGAAAGAAGCACACCGTTGTTCCCCACTTCAACCCCCTCTCACTCTCCCATCCTTCTGAGTCTCCAAAGTCTATTATTCCACTCTCTATGTCCATGTGTACACATTATTGAGCTCCCACTTATATGTAAGAACATGAAGTATTTAACTCTCTGTGTCTGAGTTGTTTCACTTAAGATTATGGCCTCCAGTTCCATCCATGTTGTTGCAAAAGACATGATCTCATTCCTTTTTATGGCTGAATAATATTCCATGATATATGTATATACATATAGATAGCTCACGTTTTCCTTATCCAGTCATCTGGTGATGGACACTTTGATTTCCATATCTTTGCTATTGTGAATACTGCTGTGACAAATGTATGAGTGTAGGTATCTTTTGATATAATGATTCTTTTTTTTTCTTTGGGTTGACACCCAGTATTGAGTGGGATTGCTGGATCAAATGATAGATCTACTTTTAGTTCTTTGAAAAATCTCCACCCTGTTTTCAATAGAGGTGTACATTCCCACCAACATATGTAAGTGTTCTCTTTTCTAAACATTCTCTCCAATATCTGTTGTTTTTTGACTTTTTAATAGTAGCCACTCTGACTGGTGTAAGATGATATCTCACTGTGGTTTTAATTTGCATTTCTCTGTTGATTAGTGATGTTGAGCATTTTTTCAACTCTTATTGGCCCTTTGTATGTCTTCTTTTGAAAAATGTTTATTGATATCATTTGCCCACTTTTTAATGGTGTTATTTGTGGGTTTTTTTGTTGTCATCGAGTTGTTTGAGTTCCTTATAAATTCTGGGTTTTAATCCCCTGCTAGGTGCACAGTTTATAAACATTTTCTTCTGTTTTACAGGTTGTCTGTTCACTCTGTTGATTATTTCTTTTGCTGCGCAGAAGCCTTTTAGTTTAATTAAATCCAGTTTGTCTATTTTTGTTTTCGTGCTTGTGCTTTTGAGGTCTTAGTCATGATTTATTTGCGTAGACCCAATAAAGCAAAGTGCAATAAAATAATATATATCTGTGCTTCTCCCCTACCCTGCTTTATTGAGGTATGGTTGACAAATAAAATTTGTATAAATTTAGGTATACAATGTGGTATTTTGATATCAGTATAACTTGTGTAATGATTTCCATAGTCAAGCTAATTAATGCATCCATCACCTTACATAGTTACCATTTGTATGTGATGTGTACGTGATGTGAACACTCAGGATATAATCTATTAGCAAATTTCCAGTCTACCATACATTATTAACTATAGTCACAGTTAACATTTACCATACATTATTATTAACTATAGTTCTCATGCTGTGTTTTATTTTATTTTATTTTTTTTAAATACAAATTCTATTTATTTATTTATTTATTTTTATTTCAGAATATTATGTGGGTACAGATGCTTAGGTTACGCATGTTGCCCTTTCCCCCACTTCCTCCCAAGTCAGAGCTTCAAGCATGTTGATCCCCTATATGGTGCGCATCACACTCATTATGTATGTAATGCTGTATTCTAGATCTCTAGAACTTATTCATCTTATAACTGAAAGTTTGACAAACATCTCCTATTTCCCCCACCTACTAGCCCCTGGTAACCACCTATCTACTCTCTATTTCTCTAACTTCAACTTTTTTAGATTCCACATATACATCATGTCATTCAATATTTTGTCTTTCTGTATATGATTTATTTCCTTGGGACATGCTTGCCAGAAGATCTTATAGCTCCCATGTGCCTATGGACTCATGTTTTTCATTTTCAGTTCTGCATATCACGATGGCATTTTTACTTGGCAGAAAGATCATATGCAAAACCTTACCTACAAGGGAGTCTGGGAAATGTAGTCTTTACCTTTCTTGCCTCTATAGCAGAGGTATTTAAAGTATGCTCCACGGACTGCTGACAGACAGTGAACTGCTTGTTGTCAATGAAAAGGTAAGCACAGAAATTAAGAGTAGCTATTTAGAAATCTATTATCTACTTAACAGTAGTTTTATGTCTGTGGAATGTAATAATTTTAAAATGAGGCTAAATTTTTTGGCATTTTTTATTTTATTGTTTTTCAGTAACTTATTTTATTGTATTTTATAAAAGTATTGGTCTTTAGCAGATTTTAAAGAAACTGGTATGCACCACAGATAGTTACAAAACATTGCTTTATAAAATGCCAGTAAATAAACTAGAAGGACATTGAAATGGATGCCCAATGTATTTGAAATAACAAAAAGACATTCTCATCTATGCAAGGATGTAGAAAACGTATGACATGATATCCTATCTGGAAAAAAGAAAATATTTTAAAATTGAATGAAAATAAAAAAATCTCAAGAGTGGTAAAGTAATGGCATAAAAGATCTAATGATTAATATATACACCTGTTAAACATAGAATTTTAAGTGTTGTTGAATAATAAAGATTTAACAATCCATTTTTTTCTTTGTAAATGGGTGTAGTGGACAACCTCCAAGATGATTCCCCAAATCCCTACCTCCTAGTCTTTATGTGTTGTCTCCTCCCACATTAAATACTGCTGACTTGTATAACCAATAGAACATTGAGAAAACCCTCTCACGTGAACTCCAAAGCTAGGTCATAAAACACATTGCAGCTTCCATCTTGCTCTCTTGGATCACTGGCTCTGGGGGGAGCCAGCTACCATGTTGTGAGGACACTCATGTAGCCCTACAAAGAGACCCATGTGGTGAGGAACTAAGGCCTCTTACCAACAGCTAGCACCAACTTGCCACTCTATGTGAGTGAGCCATCTTGGAAGTGTCCTCTATCCCAGTCCAGCCCTCAGACACCTGGAGCCCTGATGACATCTTGACTGCAATCTCATGAGAGACCTCAAGCCAGAACTGACAAGCTAAGCTCTCCCAAATTCCTGAGCAGAAACTGTCAAATTGTGAATGTTTATTATTTTAAGGTTTGGAGGTAATTTATTGAACAGTAATACATGTTTCATGAGATAATTTGTTACATAGCAATTGATAACTAATACAATGGGAATATTTTTATTTTTATTATACAATAATATATATTATTATAAATAATTAATATAATATATATTTTATTGAGTAATATTGTTGAATGAATAAACCTCCCAAGATCGTGGTGATTTTGCATCCTAGCTGATGAATATATATGTATATATATACATGCACACACATTTTAATTTAGCAAAACTATGGTCAAAGCTCTTAGTCTTCTTGGTTCCTCTGTTGTGAAAGGAGATGTCGTTCTAACTAATGATGGCAGGTAAAGGAGAATTGCCTTTAATAAACACTCTGATTAAAAAAATTTTCAATCCAGCACAGGTTATAAAAAGCATTGTTATGTACTAATTTTCTCTTTTACTTGAAATATTTGAACATACCTAGAAAGAACAAAAAAATTTTTTGGGTTTCATTTCTAGGTGTCAATTTTGAAAGGCATACAAGATAAAGGACCATCTATTGTCATTAAAGGGTTAAAAGACCCATTTTATATTCGAGAGGACAAAAGAAACCATCCCACATTATGCTGCCTTATGTAGATAAACGTGAGAGTGAGAATTTTCTAGTAACTGCAGCCAATGAAAGAATTCTGTCTCCTGAGGAAGTGCGTTTGTGTTTTGCGTAGCGGAGCTTGAGAAAATGAGCTTACTACTTGCAATGCCACACAGCCAAGGTGCTGTAATATTCATGAGGAACCATATACTTAGGGAAAATGGAACTAATGAGATGCAAAATTTATCATGGTTAAGACTTGTGTAAATTAAATGGTTTTCATCGAAAAATGCTTAAACTTTTGAGATTTTGTTGACTTTCCCCATATAGTATTGCTTCTACTCCCCTTAATCTTCATTCATATCCATATAAAAGCTGATGTTAGCAGTTCAGCCAGGAGTGCCAGAGAGTAGAGTCTTACATAGCCTTGCATTATGCTGAATATCTTTTCCATTTAGAAACTACTTCTTATGAATGAGAATAAATCAGAAGGCATATGGAGATTAGACACTACTAGCAAATTAATTTTCCTGTTGTTGTGAAAAGGAGCATATCATTTTCCATTTCTACTTTTAAAAGTCCTGCCTATATTAATGCTCTATTTGGTTTCATTCGCATTAAGCTTTTGTTGGTTATAAACAGTACTATAAGGAAGAGAGTGGCATAGAAATCACAGATATTATTTGGAGGATAGTAAACAAAAGACAGAGGGACCATTTGCAGCCTGATGTGTAAGGGACAGGGCTTTATAAATAGTTTCACTTTGACTATTTGTAAAGTATATGAACCTTATTATTATAAAGTAGCATATCAGGAAAATAAATTTGAGGCAAATGTCATTTTTCTCCTATGTTACAGAAAACAAAAAAAAAGGAAAGTAGTATTTTTAGAATTTAAAGTTAAAAAGAATTGTATACTCTGCAACACCTGTTCTGTAATCACATTTCGGGAATTCATTAAGCTGTTAATTTGAAAAGAAAAACCATTTGGGGTTAATGGGGTTGAAAACTAGAGGAAGGAAAATGGTGGAAGATATTAATATTATGAGGCTTGGGCTGGGCTCTGGGCTCACGTGGTTTCCAGCTCCTAAGCCCTCATGTAAAACAACAAGCAGACTGCTAGATCTGAGATCTTGCAAGATCCAACTTGATCCTGAATAGTAGACAGTGTGCTTGTCTTTGGTAACTGTGGAAGGACTTTTCCAGCATTTTCTCATCCTCCTCCTAAACAAGTGACTTCACTACTATTTTAGTTGCTAATTCTATGATGTGTTCTTCTCCCCAAATAATAATTGTTTTTATATTTTCAGGTAATGTATTAAATTGATTTAACGGAACAAAAAGTCCTTTTTAAAAAGTAGTGGACTTCAGTGGAATCTGACAATAACCCTGATTTAAAAAAAAAATGTTCTTAAACGCATCAATAACCAAAGAAAGGAATGGATGTTAGGGGAATGCCTACATCATCTCAGACACTGCATCTGTGTTTTCTAATTTAATCCTCATTAATGGAGAATTTTTCTAGGAATCTCCAATTTAGAGGTCAGGAAACTGAAATTTAAAAAGCAAATGAATAAATAGTGGATGAATGGCCCCATGTATGACTCAAAAGCTTATTTCCTTTAAAGTGTTTCCTTGTACTCATCAGTATTTTCACCGCTTCTTGTACATCTGAAAAATTCTTACTCATACTTCTAAACCCTGCTGAAAGTTCACCTGTCCTGTGACATTCTGAGCTCTCTGAGCTCATCTTGGCACCTAGAAAAGGTACTGCCATAACCAGTTCATATCTCAGTCTTTTATTGAAATGTGAGCTCTGGAAAAGGAGGAAGGATATCTTATTTGTCTTTTTATTCCCAGGACCTAAGAAGTTTGGTCCATAGTAAGAACTCATAAATGTTTGTTGAATGAATAATGTGTGTGTATTCCTTCCTTGGGAGATTCGTTTGAGTTAGTAGATTCTGATTTGAAAATTAAAATTGACTGTTAAGGTAAATGCACATTTATTAATTATATGACGATGATGCTCCTTGCCTACCTGTTATCAGCTGCTCTGGAGAAATGGCTGTTTTACCCCAGAGTTTTCAGAATGCAGTAATGACAGTGCTTTGACAGAGGGCAGTGCTCTGTGGGCTGCCTCATAGAAGACCTGGGGTGGCAGACCCTAGAGTTCAGGGTAGAAATCACCAAAAATGACAGGTGGAAGCCATCAAACAGGACTTTGTCTAACTTAAGTAAAAAAAAAAAAATCAATGTTTTTGAAATATGCTGGCTAGCTTTTAGAATCAACAGGAGTTCTGGAGAACCAAATTTGGAAAATGGGCAGTCATCACGGGGAGCTAGGCAGCTGGTTACGTCACAAGCTCCTCTTAGGGCACCATCATTGACCACTGGATGCTGCTCATGGAACTTTTGGTCCTCAGTTTCGCAGCTCTCATGACTAACGATCTGGGTTTTTCAAAATCCTGGGTGGGATCATCTCATTGTCCCAAACTAGGCTATATAATCATGTCCTAGATGCCCAGGGAGTGAGAACTCACCTTTGACTTCCAAAACCAGAAGGACTTCACGACCTTCACCTTGGCACAGCTCTGCCAAAGCCTGAAGATTTTAATAACTGTCATCTTTTCCATTCTAACTTGGGCCTTGTTTGGACAACACTCAGGCTACCCCTCTGCCAGAGGCAAACTGAAGTAGAAAGCACATGTTCTCCAGTGTTCTTCATGATGCTCTTAACAAAGGCTGGCTATTACTGCCAGGGTTGACAAAGGGGGGGATCGCCCACACTGATGCACCCTGTAGTTGCTGTGAATGGGAGGGCACGTGCCCACTTTATGCCAGAGTCCCATGTGAAAGCTTGGGTCCATAATTCTTGGGCCAGTAAGCCTCGTGTTCCCCTTGCCCTTGGCTCAGAGGAAAGCTTTCTTCCCATGTCATATTCTCGCATTTCAGTGCTGCCCATGCTTGCTCCCTCAATTCATCTTTCTGCTTCAGAACTGTTCCTATTATATAAATGACACCACTGTCGATCTGGCCACCCAAACCAGAAACCTGAGCACCATCCCGGAGCTGGGTTTCTCAAACCTTAATATTGGGGAAACACAGATTCTGATTCAGGAGGTCTGAGCTGGGCCCCAGAGTCAACCAGGCTTTCTTCTAAAGCGTGTTTGATAAGTCCTTTGATTACTTTTTTCTTTTTGCACATACTATTCAGGAAGCCCAGGTGTCTATAGTACCACATGTCATCATACTTTTGAGAGAGGTGTGTGTGTAGAAAAAATCTTTTATTGTATTATCAGTTTTCTTTTTCTCCTTTCTCTATCACTGAATTGGCAAACAATATCATGTAGATCATATTTCATCCTTAGGCCAACCAGAGATTCATTCAGCAGACAGCAAAACATCTTTATTATTTTGTGATTCTAATCTTGTTTCCTGGCACTAGACCATGTGTTATTACTGATGACAAGGTTAATAAATATCTTGGCTCTAAAAGTTGCCAGAAAATGATCCGTTTGTCTTCTCTACTTGCCTCTTCTTCTCAGAGGTGGGGCCATTTGATTTTACCTTTAGTCCTTTAGAACCAATTTTGACCTTGGACAAGAGAGATTTAAAGTGTTCACAAGACTTGGCCCTCAGAATCAAATCCTTTCTCATCCAGCTCTGAATAACACTGGGCCTCTGCAATTTGTTCCTGGTCCTGGCTCCCAGTCTGCACCCCAATTCCTGCTTCTAGACCTCATGCTGTTCCCTGTCATAGCAAACTGCTATCCAAGTCTCTCTAGGACCTGGGAATCTGCCTTCCTCCCATGAGTCAGCATCCCGGGGACAAGGGATTGTTTCCCAGGAATCTCCTCAACAAATTCTCAGAACTTCCAGAAATATTGTGTACAACATAAAATGTGTTCAAACTCTAGGAAATGTACTTTTAATTCTACTCAATTCAATTCTACTCAACAAATATTCATGAAGCAACTTGTGCCAGGCCCTGTGCTAGGGTAAGGGAAGTAAAGATGAATTAGACACATCAGAATGCTCTCAAGGGGTTCTTCGTCTTATCAAAGAGAATGAGGGATAAATACTTTACAATAGCATTTGTTAAGTAGGCATATATATATATACCTAGTCAGAGAGAGAAGCAGTTCAGAGGAAGAAGTGGTCAACTATCTGGGAAGAAAACATGGAGACGGTAAAAGTTTTATGTGCAGTGGCTGCATAAGTGTAATGCTTGGATTTCGTCCCTTGGCAGTTAGCAGATGTGGTAGATTGCGTTATTGGCCCCTATTTCTCTCTTTTTCTCTCTTTTATATATATATAAACACCCCCCGAGTTAAACAGCCCCCCTTAAAGCCAGCCTAGAGCAGCACCCCTAGCTGACACAAAGAAGCATTAGCAAGCCCAGAGGAGGATATCAGCTCACCCCCAGACGCATGAGAATAACATGCCTCATAACAGACAAGCTGAGAGATCATCACAATATTTAGCTAATTGAAGGCTTGAACTACAGAGGCAAGGAAAAAAGAATAGATTCAAGAATGACATAGGATGTAGGTCATAGTGGTTTCTTGGATATGGATAAAGAAGAGGCAGATGGAGTTCAGGATGGCCCACAGATTTCTGATGACTGACAAAACTGTGACAAACGGAAAATACAGGATTTTTAGAAGGTCTATAAACGGACAGGAAAAGATTCACAGCAAGCCTGAGATATCCAGAAGTAATGATTCAGTCAAATATCCATGGAAACATGGTAATGACCCCAAGACAAGACCCCCTGGTAAACACACTAATGGTGTTTATGGGTGGAATGACACCAAGAAGTCCTTACCTATAATTTTTTTTTCATGAGATATGTCTGGTAGCTCTTGATTATTGACTATATACAAAACCAGAATTTATGGATTTATAGATCATGAGTGGCTAAAAAATGAAGGGTCACACCATAAACTGTAATTAACAAAGTATAAAATGGTTAATTCTAAATTTTTAAGTTCGAACAAGCTGAAAGAATACTAGAAGAAAAATGCCTTCCCTTTAGCTAGCCTAGTATCATAGTCTGAATGGCCCTTGGGGTGCGCTTACAACATTGTCAGGGAGTTGGCGATAGCAACCCTGCTGAACTTCCGCATGTCATGGTGTATTTCAGTTTACAGGAGCCAGTTCAAGTGGTTTTATAGATGATCTTGTATAACAAAATAAAACCATGTAAAATGGACAAGTGACTTAAATAGAGTAGTTTCCCTTCAGAGAAACTTGAACTGAAGACAACTCTAACAAAATAAACAGAAGCCGTCAACAAGGACCCGGCATTGCCCCTATTCATAATGAATGAAAGTTCTCCAAAGGACAGGCTCTTCCCAGAAAGTGTAAGTGGCCCACCTATGTTAATGAACAGGACTGGGGGCTGATCCTTTTAAGATAAAAAGCTTTCTTTGATTGCAAGATGAGGACAATGTGGATGAAGTGAGTGCCAAAAGTTGCTGGAAGGGAGTGGTGCCATTCTCAGAAAAACTAAGAGACATTAGGCAAACGATAGCTGTTCCGAATGAAGTTCTCTCAGGTTGGCACACTGTTTTAGTGTTCATAGCAGTTTGCTGTCAAGTCTTTTGTTCTTGCAGAATCAGTTGAAATCTTGTGTGCATTTACTGACCTGCTAATTTTAATGGGTTTATGCTTTATTTGTCCTCAAATATTAACTTCTGGAAAGCAGGAAGGCATATCAGCATTTCTCAAACTGAGATCATACGAATTACCAGGGGAGCCTGATAAAATGCAGATTCTGACTCAGCAGGTCTGGGTTGGACTGAGAATCTGCATTTTTAACAACTTTCCAGGTGATGCCCACACTGCTGATCCACGTATCACACTTTGAGTAACACTCATCTGGGTCTAGATAGATCTATTTATTAGGGGAAGGGTATCTCATAGTTGTTTATTATGAGTCCTTAATTATAGAAATTATTCTGTGACTACCTTCCATAAAGAAATTCCCTGTTGGGTGAAGCTCCTTCACTATCTCTCTCTTATTCCTTCAAGACAGGAGGAAAAATCAGAGAGAACAGTATAGCAAAAACAACCCTTTCCTCCCTGCCTGACCCGAAAGTGGCTGCTAGCTGACTTGAAATATAACTATAGTGACTCCTATCAACAATAATATGTTAATGAATTATTTTCAACACACTAAATTACAAGCTTGAAAAGCCTTTTCCAGAAAAATGCTGTTGAAGAAATTTCAAAACACCTGATTCTTCTTCCATTTATATACCATGTACTTCCCAGAGAGAGTTACAATCCTCCCCAACCCCATGATCACTGCTCTTGTCTGTAATACCCATTTACCCTACTTATTTGGAAATTTCTCCACTGAATTTCACTATCATTTGCATATTTCCTGTGCTTTATTTGTCTTTCCTAGAAAATGTTAAACTCTTGGAAGGTCAGAGATAGTAATAATAACAATAGTAACTACCTAAATTAACATTAATCAAACATTTACTATCTGTCAGACACTGTACAAAGACTTTATATACATTATTTCATGCAATACTCTCAACAAGTCTATTATGCCTGTTTTACAGGTGAAAAACTGAGGCTTAAAGAGAGTAAATAACTTACCAGAGATAAGGCAAAGACTACAATTTGCTCCCCAATATCCATTCTCCATTCTTCTCTTGTAATGAAAACACAATTCCATTCAGGACACCAATGCAGTTGGCTAAAAGCCTCTCTGAAAGTTAGGTGTCGCCAGGAGACTAGAGTGTAGCCAATGAGATGCAAACAGAAGCACGCTATGGAACTTGAGGGTACAAAAAGAAAACTGAGGGTACAGCAGAGAAGCATTTCATAGGAACTTGTCCACCCTCTGACTTTCTTTCTTCAGACCTTCAATGATCACTTTGAGACAGAATAAAGACTAAACTCGGGCCCCCCACCCCTGACCACAGAATTCAACATAACCAGCTCAGGTGTTTGCAGAGGGCTGAGACCAACAACTTCTCTCATAAGCAGTCTCTTACAGCAATGAAAAACCAGGATGTTTCCCTGAAGGAAAAACTCGCCTGGCTGGAACTGGACAAGCCCTGCCTGTGCCAAGATGGCCCCCAGCACTGACCTTTCACCAACTTATCTCCCCATTATAATGCTAAAAATTATACCTAGAGGTAGAGATTTAACATGCTAGTGAGGCATGAGATACATGAAGAAGCATGTATTGAAAAGAATTCATCTCTACATGTTTACAAGTCACCCTTTTCCCA
>CAUYSK010123879.1:0-15802 GCA_963575035.1 Avahi laniger
AACTCCCGAGCTCAGAACGATCTGCCCACCTCGGCCTCCCAGAGAGCTAGGATTACAGGCGTGAGCCACCGCGCCCGGCCTATACTGCACATTATTAAGAGCATCATCTGTGGGCATTTTTAACATGATCTACAAGGTCCAGCAGAGTCTGGCAGCCACCAGCATGTCCAGCCACATCCTCCCTGCAGCCCAGATTATATCATGCTTATCCTGCATGTCTCTCCATTCCCACCCTTGGCTTTTATGCAGAAGACATAGCAGCCTTCCTACATTTCCATGGATACATTGAGCTCCTTCCTAGAGCGCATACTCTGTACAGGCTCTTTCCTCTACCTGGAACTATAGCCCAAGCTCCACTCCTTGGCTTTATAAACTCATCTTCAATTTTCTGTTTAATCATCCCTTCCTCGACTTCACAGTTGGGTCCTAGACACTTCCATTTTATGAGTTCCTGTTAAGTGGTAATTTTACATTTTTAAATGATTCTTGTATTAATGTCTGTTTTATCCACTACACTAAAAGTTCTTCAAGAGCAAGGCCCATGTTTTGGGTTTTATTTTTCTCACAATCTATTTACCCCCAGGTCTACCACAGTGCTTGATGTATGGTAGGTTCTCAACACATATTTTTTCTATAAAAGAATAAACACATCCCAACATGAGGCTATTACTCCAAGGATTGAGCATTTCTCCCTTTCACTTTATTTTACAATCGTTGTT
Organism: Avahi laniger; assembly: GCA_963575035.1. Classification (NCBI taxonomy): domain Eukaryota; kingdom Metazoa; phylum Chordata; class Mammalia; order Primates; family Indriidae; genus Avahi; species Avahi laniger. Next base: position 720 of record CAUYSK010123879.1, read on the forward strand.
CCCCTCGTCCCTGGCCTTACTCAACTATACAGTGAAAAATATACACATTTTACTAGATAAAAATAGCTTGTGCATTTAATTGGCAGGGAAAAGGAGAGGAGGAAAAGAGAATTCAATGAAATAAGCATAGTTACAAATGGGGTGGTGAATGCAAACAGTGTCTAAAGACATGTGCATACAGGAGTTTTGTAAGAGTATTGCTTGTGTAGTTGAGAACAGTGTTATTTCAGTAGACGGATGTGTTCACCATGTAAAGAAACACTAATGAAAGATGTTTCCGGCCAGTCATGGTGGCCCACACCTGTAGTTCTAGCTACTCAGGAGGCTGAGGTGGAAGGATCAATTGAGCCTAGGAGTTCAAGACTGCAGTGAGCTATGATCACACCACGCCACTCCAGCCTGGGTGACAGAGCGAGACCCTGTTGAAGGAAGGGAGGAAGGGAGGGAGCGAAAGAAAGAGAGAAAGGAAGGAAGGAAGGAAGCAAGGAAGGAAGGGAGGGAGGAAGGAAGGAAAAGAAAGAAGGAAAGAAAGGAAGGAAGGGTGGAAGCCATACTGCTGGTAGAGGTGGGGGCCCTCCAGCTGGTGGAGCAGTGGGAAGGATAAAGCAAGCTGCGGGCCATTCAAAGGCTGGGAGAGATGGGACTGGGGAGCCGAATGGTTTGAAGATCACTACCCCACTGCACAACAGTCTTCCTGAGGCCACTGGGACTGTGGACCCTGTGTCCTGCACCCCAGGGCGATGGCCCTTATCCATCTACGTCTCTTCTTCCGCATTATCAAATATGGACCAAAATGGGGCACTATTTAGGTGTGCAGGAGCCAACCAGACGTGGCTCTTGGTAAAGAGCCTTTCATCCTATTTAGTCATTTCTGCAGTGAAGCGTATTTTCCAAAGCAGCACAGTTAACACCAGTCCTGATGAGTTTTTTCTTTGTTTCTTAATATCAGAGGGGTCATTTGTTCACAGAGAAGATTATTTACTACTTTTAGTTTTTAGATTTGTAATAAATGCTTATTTTTTTCTCTTTAGCACTTAACACCCAAAGACATTTTATATTTCATCTTGATTTTTGGTTCTCCACTAATAATGTCAGTCTACGGAAGGCCTTTGTTTCGTCCATTTAAGGCTTAGAAGGTTGCATGGCATATATAGCAGGCACTTAATGGACCAATGCTGAATACTAAGTGGATAAAAAGGTGGCAAACGACTTCTAGCTCAGGATTCTAGGAGGATGTGAGACTAAAAGCCGTGGCCATGGCGCTGAGGTGAGGAGAGGGTAACCCTGGCGGGGCAGAAGAAGAGTCCGCTTCTCCGCCCATGCCCCCGAGTTTCCCAGAAAGATGCTCCTCGCAGGGTCGGCCCGTCCTCCAGCCACAGCAAGAGCCAAAGGGTCCGCGCAGACCGAAGACTTCCGACAACCAAAGTCCGGTCCCGTCCGGGGATTGGCTGTCCTCCTCCCCGCTCCGCCCCCATTCAGAGTCTTCACGGTGATTGGCTGACCGCCCCGGGGTCCTCCGCCTCGCCCCGCCCCGGAAGCCCCCTCTAGTGCCGCCTTCTTGGTGGCGGCGCAGCGGTGGGGTTCCCGACCTGTTTGTGCCGCGTGGTTGATCGGTGAGTGTATCTTCGGGCTTTGGCCTCCGGCGAAGAGGGCTCCTTGGCAGCCTACGGGCCCCGCGTCTCCTAGAGCTTTGCCCCTTTGGAGCCCCGCTGCTCCGCGGCGGCCTGGGGGGCGGGCGGCGGTGCCAGTCCTGGGCCGCGCCCAGCAGCCGGCAGGTTCCCCGGGGCGCATCCGCCGCCACTCTGTAGCGGGTTTCGGGCCGGACCCCGCCTGCTCTCCTCAATCCTCAGGGCAAGTGAAACATAAAAACGTAAACATAAAATGAGCTCTAGGAAAAATCTGGCAGTACCTTTTTTTGACAATTCTACCAGGTATTTTGCAACCCGTTTTGCTCCTATAGCCTAACATAGGCACATGGGAAATGGAGGTGGGCAGATGCCAACATAACTAATGTCAAAGGTCACAATAGACCCTGGACTCCAACCTGGTGGGTCACAGGTTCCAATCTGACCTTGAACCCTGGTCTTTTTATGTGGCAATAGGTGTACAGAAGGTTCCCACCTAAATAGTCAGGGTAATGTGTATGTACTTGGATATCCGGTACCTTCCCTCACCAGATATCCCACCTTCAACGCTAGCCAATTACAAACCTGGCATCCTTCGTACATAAAGTAGGGCTACATAGATGCACCCAACGACACATGGACAATCCACCCATGTATCGCGACACCACGGTAAACTCGACAATAAGGACCCCTTTTCCAAGTTTGGGAACTTATGATCCAGAAAAAGCAAGTCTAAGCATTTCCAAAGTAATGGAACAAGGGTTCAGTGCCACTATGCAGACCTTGGAAATAGGCGAATCAAAAGTTAGCAATTTAGCCTCTGTACCCTAAAATCATCATGTCCTGTATATGTTGACCACCCAACAAGGAAGAGCTTATGCAAATGTTGGCAAATAAAATAATGTTTAGTCTACAGCATATAAACAAACAGGTCATTCCACATCAAATAAATGAGGCACAATCATTTAATTGATCTATTTCCAGGAGTGGGAGACTGGTTCAACAGAATATGGGGCTACGAGTTCATATTCGTTCTTTTCTGCTTATTCACCCTTGTTCTAAGCTGTGTTCTTGCCTTTCACAGATCTCCCAACTGCTAATCCGAGTCTTCTTTCCCTAAAATTCAGCATAGCTCCTTGTCAATGAAACTTCGTTACATTTCAGATGGAGCAGTGAAGGGACCAACAACCCATCAGAATGGCACAAAGACTACTTCAGCCTGAGAACATCTGAATAAACACCAGCTGCAGAAAAAAAGCCTTAGCTAAACTTCCTTTTGATGAGTAAAGCAGGCCTTTCTGAGAATTCAGCTGCCATAAACCCCTCTCTGAGGGAGCCTCTTGTAAGGGAGGAGACTAATTTAGCACTGGGAACTCCAAAGGTATTGAATTGCATAAATAAGCCATATCGGAACCTTTCATACTTTTTCTGAAGTCTTAAAACACACACATACACACACACACACCCCCATTAAGCTAATATATAAACCCTTACCCCTACCTGTTCAGAGAGCTACTCTTTATATAATGCTCTTGTGTGCATATATAACAAACTTTTTTCCTCTATTAATCTGTCTGTTGATTCATTTGCAGGTTCCCAAGCACTGGAACCTAAGTTGGTAGAGGAAACTTCCTCTACCACAACACTTCTAGACTTTTCTGGATAGACCAGTGAGAGTGTTCAAATAGGTAAGGGAATTTGGAAACCTTGATTTTTGTTTGAAGGTGGAAGAACCCAATGTATGCATATACATAAGATTGTCTCCTCCTAAATTTGTCTCAAAAAGTAAACTTTGGATAGTCATCTTGTGTATTTAAGAACTGACTGAGAACTTTTTATTTCCTTTAGGGAGAAAGCTACAAACCATGTAAGGTGGGATGATCTGTCCTTTCCTGACTTCTTGTGGGCATTTTTATCTATGGTCTAAAGGGATGTTTGGTGTGAGTTTTAGCCATCTTACCGCATGGACAGCAGATGGAAGTAGCCCTGTAAGGACAGTGTAGAGGTAACATCTATTGTACTGAACACTTTGCCCAGTCACGTGGTGAGTTACTTATTTGTGTCTTTCTCATTAACCCTCACATGCAATATGTTCTTCACATTTTACAGATGAATAAACTCAAAGGGTAGATAACTTGCTAAAGATTATACCATTTCTGAAAAAGAGCAAGATGCAGAAGAGAGTATCTAGTATGTTACCTTTCATAAAACAAGGGTAAATAAATTATGTGTACATATATGTATTTACAAAGGAAATAGGAAGCTAATGAAAATGACTACATATATAAGGGGGATTGGCAGGGAGATGCCCACCTCCTTTTTAAAAGTTGAATATAAACAAACTTCTGAGAATTATTAGCATAAATAAAGAGGGGTGGAGGAATCTTTTGAAGGTGATGAATAGGTTTGACATAGATTTTGCTGATGGTTTTATCATCCCAAACCCATCAAGTTGTGTACACTGAATATGTACAGCTTTTAGCATGTCAGTCATACTTCAGTAATGTGGCTTTAAAAGAAAAATCCTCTCACAGTGGAGAAACAACCTGTGGTCTATTTATCCAGTGGAATGCTACTGAGAAATAAAAAGGAATGAGTTACTGACACATGCAGCATGGATGAATCTCAAACAGTATGCTGGGTGACAGAAGCTTTGCAAAGAAGCACATACTGTATGACGCCAGTTATATGAAATCCTGAAATAGGCAAACTTGTCTACAGTGGGGAATAAACCAGAATACTGGTTGCCCCTGGGAAAGTGGAAATGAGAGGGAGCATGAAGGACTCTCCAGGGTGATAGTATGTTCTATATTTGATAGAACTTTGGTTTACACAAGTGAATGCACTTGTCAGAACTCAGCAAATATGCACTTAAGATTTGTGCATTTCATATAAACTTCACATCAAAAGAAACCTTAAATATTAAATTCCAGCTAATGATATACATGCTGAAATATTTAGAGGGCTAAATATGTATTGCTCTCTGCAATTTACTATGGAATATAATGACATTAAGATGGATAAAGAGAACAGAAATATCCTAAACTGAACTTTATATAATGTTAATGGTAGAATCTATGTGGTAGGTTATGAATGTTCAGTGTAAAATTCTTTAAACTTTGCTAAATATTTCATTTTTTATAATCAAGTGTTAGGAAAATTCAAATAAAAAAGACACTCAGAAAAATGGGCAAAAATTTTAACAAACACTTCAGAAAGTTATTTGTTAATAGCCAATAAACAGATGAAAAGGTGCCCAACTTCACGAATCATCAGGGAGATGCAAATTAAAAAACACATGAGACACAACTATTGCCCACCAAAATGGCTAAAATGAAAAAAGATGGAAAATACCAAGTTTTCATGAGAATGTAGAACAGCTGGAACCCTTATACGTTGCCGATAAGAATGTAAGTTGGCCCAAACACTTCAGAAAACTGTTTGAAACTATCCACTGAATTTGAACACAGTATAACCTATGTTCCATGATCCAAGAATTCCATTTGTAGATATGTACTGAACAGAAATATATTTTTCATTCGTGATGATCATCAAAAGACATATAATGTTCATAGCAATATTTTTAATAGCTCCAAAATATAGACTACTCCAATGCCTATCAACAATTGGCTGAATAAATAAATTGTGATATATTCACACAATGGAATGCAATACAGCATTCTCCTGAACAAACTATGTAACTATACTCAAAATATGGGTGGACCTATGAACACAATAGTGAGTTAAAGAAACCAGACACAAAAGAGTATATGCTGAAATGGTTCCACTTATATAAAGTACAAACACAAGGATACTACTCTATGCTCGGAATAGTGGTTACCCCTGGATGGAAGGGAGTGGTTAGTAACAGGAAGGAAACAAGTCCAGAGTGCCGGTTATGTTCTGTTTCTTGAGCCGGTTGCATGTGTGTGATTAGTCTGTGAAATTTCAGCAGACTGTGCATTCATGATTTGTGCGCTTACCTGTAAGCATGTTACATTTCAATGAAAAGCAGTCTCTGCCACAACCTATAGGCAACAAGGGGCCACACAGAAGGACGTGGCATTTGAGAGACTTGGGAAGGATTTGAGAGACATGATCAGCTTTGCATTAGGAAGATTAATCCTTGGCTTTGCAGAGGATGGCCAGGAGAGGAGTTAGGAGCTGTTCGTAGAAGTAATCCAGGCAAGTAATTATGAAGGCCTGAATTAAAGTACGGGCAACAGGAACGAGAAGGGCGGAGCACAGTTGATCTCTGGAAAGCAAACGTGACAGGACGCGGGCAGATAACTAAGTGCCGTCTCCCTTTCCTGCCTTGAAAAATGGGGATGATAACTGTACTTCACTGAGGTTACTTTGATGATTTAATGAGTTAAGGCGTAGGGAGGGGAGTTTGATGATTGTTCAAAAAAAAAAAAAAAGGTCATCGTATACTATGCAGAGCTGGATGTAAAGCGTTGAGATTAGAAAGCTCTAAGGGAAATATCTTGATAGGCAAGGCCCATGCGACCCTGCCTTCTCCCGGCCTTGCACTGGGCCAGGGTGGGACACAGGGCAGTGGGCCGAGATTAGGAAGGAGACAGGACATGTCAGAACCAACATGCAGTTCCAACGCGAGGACCCAAAGGTAAGCGTTGGCGTTTCCGCCTCACCCTCTGGGCTGAGGAGACCCGCTCACGGGGGCGGGGACTCAGGCCGAGGGGTGGAGTTGGGGCCAGAAGGGGGGCCAATGGAACGCGAGATTTCCCACGCTTAACCAATTGCGTGCGCCCCAGGCCGCCCCCATCAAGTGATTGGCAGACGCGTCTTTTGTGTTCTCGCGGCCACGAGGGGGCGTGTCAGGACTCTCGCGAGGGTGGAGGTGTTGGTCCTGCGTTTGGCTGCTCGGACCTGCTCCCTCGCTTTCTTCGGACACCCGGAGTCCTTCGCCTGCTCCGGGCCGGTGAGCCGAGGGACGTCGAGGGGAGGTGGGCGCGGACAGGAAGTCTGAGGACCAGCGGTGCGGAGGCGGAGGTGAGACGCGGCCCGGGTGTTAAGTTAGTTCTCCCAGTGGCGGGAGCTCAGGCTTTACCTGGCGTCCACCAGGTGCACCTGCCTTCTCCGCAGAGGCCAGAGAGGCTCTGCTGCCGCTTGGCAGAAGGAACCCGTAAAGTGCGACCTGATTAGGCCCCTGACGCTCCGTCAGTGTTGAAGAGTTTGCAATCTTGAATGGAACGGTTGCATTAAAATAGTGGGTGAGCTTGTGGTCCTATCCTTAACACTTTTTAGGGGGTGCAGTACAGTGGGTTCGTATGCTTATGGGGATTAAGCGCCTTAGTTAAATGGTGAGTTCCCGTTGTTCCCAGCCAGTTTCAAGCTCGTGATTTTTCTGCTAACTTAAGGATAGTTCAAGTGGGATAAGGTCACATTTAGTTTGAGGTGCCTTTCTGATGCAAACACTTAAAGCAACCCTGTCAGCCTCCCAAAAAGGTAACGTAGATTCCTCCAGTAAAGAAACATGTCAAAATGCATCGAATTCTTGCATTCGGCAAACTACACAAAATCATCTTAAAGTACCTTAATATCATAAGTCTTGAGCCTGGGTCTGTATATTCGCTGAAAGAAAAGCATTGGAAATGAAAAAAAAAAAAGAAAAACTTGTGCAATTGGGAAGAGAATACTTGTAGACACCTGAATCTTCATGTGCAATTGTGACTGTTCATAAAAAAAAAAATAACAAGTGTTTGTGAGGATATGGGGAAATTGGAACCCTTGTGCATTTCTGGTGGAATGTAAAATGGTGTAGCTAGTCTGGAAAACAGTATAGTGGTTCCTCAAAAAATTAAAAATAGGATGACCAGATTCAGCAATTTCCCTCCTCAGTATATATCAAAAGAATTGAAAGCAAGGACTTAAACAGCTACTTGTATACCAATGTTCACAGCAACAATATTCACAATAGCCAAAAAGAGGAAGCGACCCAAATGTCCATCAATAGATGGCTGGATAAACAAAATGTGGTATATACATACAGTGGAATATTATTCAGCCTCAAAAAGGAATGAAATTCTGATATCCGCTACAACATGGATGAACCTTCAAAACGTTACGCTAAGTGGAATAAGCCAGATACGAGGACAAACACTGTATGATTCTACTTACATGAGGTACTTAGTAGTCAAATTCACAGAGACAGAAAGCAGAATAGAAGTTACCAGGGCCTAGGGAGAGCGGACAAGGGGGAGTTACTGTTTAATGGATATACAATTTTGGGGGAAATGATGGAAAAGTTCTGGAAATGGACAGTGATGGTTACACAACATTGTGAATGTCCTTAATGCCACTAAACGGTACACTTAAAATAGTTAAAAAATAAATTTTATGTTACCTACATTTTTCACCACAATAAAAAACACCCATCAACAGATAAAATCTAAAGTCACATCCAAGAATTGAAAAAACTTGTTTTAATTTTAATTCCAGCATCTGCATTGTACAATCGCAATTCGTGAAAACCTTTTCAAACTTTGATGAGAAATAAATGAAATATGTGTTCAAAGCTTGCAAGGTGGTATTTTTCAATGTGTGTTTGTTTTAAGCTGATACTCCAGGTAGTATCTGCAGGATGAATTTGGGGAGCAATACTTACGTATTCCTAGGAACCCAACCACACATATTGTATTAGACAAGCTGGAGACAACAGCATCCATTTTCTTGTTACGTATTTGGACATGGACTATTTGGTATCTTGCATTCGAGTCTCCCTATCAATTGACATCAACAGAAAAACCATAATTCCAAACTAGCTCATTCTAAATATACAGCCGAGACAAGTGGCAATTTACATGTTATTAGGATGTATTTTTTTTTTAAATCTTAGGTTCTTTTTAGGGGATAGTGCTGCTTGCATATAATTAAAGTATTTCAAGTATCATTTTCCTATTCATTTGACAAGTGAGAAAATGCTGATTTATTTTCTACCCTTTGTAGGTGGGAAAATAGAAGGCATTCAAGCTGAGATGGTATGGTGCTGAAACTTTCCTCAAAGGTTCTTCTCCAAAGATTATTTGTATTCTTCTGTACAAGTTTTTACTAATCTTTCATTGTGTGGCTCGTGAAATTAGAGGAGTCACTATTGCTGGAATAGAGTATAACATATTTCGGCTGACCACAACAGTGCTTTCAAGGTTGCCGGCTAGCTTGTTCATAGATGTAAACAGAATTACTCTTTTTTCCACCGTAAAAATGAGGGACCATTATTTAAAGCAAAGAATTCATATTAAATATTGTGTAAAGTTAAATAAATCTGCAAGTGAGACACTTGGAATGTTAAAAGTAGTTTCTGATGATGAAGTAATGTCAAGAGCAAGAGATGTCGACAGACACAAAAGGTTTGAAGGTCAGGATGCTCTCCATCAGGATGATATCGATTGTGATGCACAAGGTGGTCCTCCAGTTACCCACAGAACCCATGAAAACATTGAGAGGGCCAGAAATTTGGTTTGCTCAAATAGCCAATGAACTCTGAGAAAAGTGACAGAAAAGTTAAATTTGGACTAAGAAGCGGACTCATTCTGAAAGAAATCTTGCGTGTGAGGAAAGTTGCTGGGAAGATGATATCTCATGCTATTGTGGTTGACGATCCTTCAGGGGCCAAACCAAAACAGAGCTACACAGGAACCTGCAACTTGGATGTATATTCAGGGCACAATTCTATTTTATTTCATAGGTCTTGGAGAAATTTCAGGCTGCAACAAATTGAGTGTCTTCAGCCATTTTTCATTGGCTTTGTGGGGACATGATTTAAACAGCATGAAACCTGTAGAGCTGGGTGTGACAAAGCAGAGGACATGGAGCTAGAAGGTTATTGGGAGGAGCAAAATGTTACCTTGGAGTGAAGAACGAAATGTGGGAGCATTTCTACCTTATTGCTTCAAAGTGAGGTCATTTGAATAGTCAGGTTACCTGCAGGCTGGGTAATTAAATCTTCAACAGGGAGCTAGAGATTGTTATTTTATATGGAGACATCTCAAAAGGAATAAAATTGGCCATGTTTAGGCAGAAATATTTAGACTCATAATAATGAAACTTCTCTTGGGAGTGGGAGATAGAGCTCAGATGTTGGAAACAAGTATTCAATTCTGTCAGTAAGAAATAGAAGAGGCAATGAGGAATGGTGGGCAGGAGTTTAAGTAAAAATATACTCTTTCCACTCATGCCTCCCACCCCGCAAAAAGTCAGAACCTGATTTTGGTCAGAATCTCGCTTTATATCCTTTATATAATCTAAATTTCAATTTGAAATCGATTTTTATATATAAACTGTTGAGGTCTGGGGTTTGGTATGAAGGGTAGACAAATGGGTTCAGTTTGATCTAACTTCCTTCGCCATGAGAATGAGTTTCTGTAGTTTCAAAACTTTTAAAAGGCATTTCTGTAATTAACACATAAACAACACATACAGTCTTTTCATCAACAGAGGATTGAGTTTTTGGTTTTGCTTTTTTTTTTTTTTTTTTTATTCGAGACTCCATTGCCCCAAGTAGAGTGCAGTGGCATCATCATAGCTCACTGCAACCTCAAACTCCTGGGCTCAAGCGATCCTCCTGCCTCAGCCTCCTAAGTAGCTGGGACTAAAGGCAGTGGCCACCACCCCCCCACCTCCAGCTAATTTTTTCTATTTTTGGTAGAGGTGGGGGGTGGGGGGAGTGAGTCTCACTCTTGCTCAGGCTGGTCTTTTACTCCTGAGCTCAAGTGATCCTCCTGCCTCAGCCTCCCAGAGTGCTAGGATTACAGGCATGCGCACTGCACCCAGCCCAGGGATTGAGTTTTGATCTTTACATTTTCTGTGTGTATTACTGAGTATGGCTAGTTATAGCCTAGGCTTCAGCTTTAATAGCATTCACTAAAGGAAGGCATTACTTGAATATTCATGAGGCCACAAATAGCCTGAAGTACATCATGGTCTAGTCAATTGGTGGTTTTGCTTAAACACTTTAATAAAAAAGCATTAGTAATTCATGTCAGTGTCTGTAGATAAGGTATCTTCATACAGAATAGGTGAAAATGGTTTCACATAAAAGAAATTTTGATAAACCTAGAAAATAATGCAAAGAAAAGGACTTCAGATATTTTTGTCCATTAACATGTTTGTTTAAGGAGCTAGTTGAACCATGTGCTGTTCCTTCGCCTAAGAATCAATTTTGAGCTCAAGAAGTATGAACTCATTCAGAAACCTAGGTTCTTTGGCCCAATTTCCTTTCCAGTCTCCAGTATGATACTACTCGTGGTCTCCCATTGTTCGTGGTAGTATTGCAGCCTAGATACACCAAAATTACAACGTAAAGGACTTAAGTCCGAGCCCTGTGGCAGTTGACCCTGAAACTAGTTTTATTAGTTATACTATTTCTAAAACCTCCCAGGGATCGAAGTTTACATTTCTTAGAACATGAGCCAAAACTAACAGGTTGTTCGTGAAAAAATTTTAACCGTCTCTATTATTTCTGGGACAGGACAAACAGGGCAAAGTTTATAATAATTAGAATTTTTTTTCTATTGTTTTAATTTGGTTTTTGAATTTTTTTAACTTGGCGTTTTGTGCTATATAAATGACATGCCAATGAATCATTAACTGATCCTTTAGTTTTTATAATGCTTTATTAGGAGGCATTTGCTAATCCTGCCTGTTTTTGCCACATGCTCATGTCTCTCATGACTAAAGTCTAAATAAATTTTAAATCCATTGCCATATCTATGAAATTTTGAAAACTGACTAATGACTAGACAAGATCTACTCCCACCCGCCCAGGAGGCACTAATAAACGGTGGCGGCAGGCTGAGCCCCAGCTGTATCTGTGATCTTAAGCTTTAGTGCCTGTATTAGCAGTGGCTTAAAATAACAGAAATTTATTCTCTCAATTCTCAAATCCAGAAGTCAGAAATTCGTTTCAGTGGGCCAAATCAAATGCATCCTCCCTTAGGGGGCTCTAGCATCTTCGAGCTCCTGGTGGCTGCCTCACTCCAGTCTTCAAGGCCAGGGTCTTCAAATCTGCTTGTCTTCACATAGCCACCTCCTGTGTGTGGAATGTCCCTCTCTACCTCCCTCTCCCTCCCGTGTGATCACATTTAGGGGCCACCAGGATTATCCAAGATAATCCCCATCTCAAGACCCTTAATCTGATCATGTCTGCAAATAAGGTTAGCATTTACAGGTTTCAGAGATTAGGACCTGCTATCTTCAGGTCCTAGTGTGGCAGGTTTTGTCTTCTGAAACACAAGGTGTTTGCATCATGTCATCTCTGACAGTAAAACTGCAGCAATGGAAACGGTTCATTTGTGCTGCCCCTAGCCACACGTGGCCACTGAGCAATTGATCTGTGGCAGATGCAGGGCCTCAGGCCAAATGACTCAAGGGGCATTAGGACTCTGGAGCAGAACATGGAGCAGTTTGTGAATCCAGTGCTTATTCTGGAAAACTATTTGCTAGCCTTCAGTCAGACTTTAACACTTGCAGGTTTTACATCTTTCATTATGACTGTACTTGGAAAACATTGCCATTCCCTGGGCTCACGTTCTCTGGACCACTGTTGGTGAATTATCTTATGCACTCCTTGTTCTGCCACAACTTGCTATGGCCCGTTAAGGCTTTGTGAGTGTTTTCTCTCAAATTTCCTTTCCCTTTAGCTACTTACCATTTGAGGAAGCCACTTCCTAGAGGCCTTTTGTTATAACAACATCCCCTTCCTCCCCCATGTTGCTATGCAGCATTTTTCCTCAGGAAGCCTCTATCTGTGGATCAGTAGGAACCCAAAGAAACCAAGCTCTGGAGTAGTGGGAATGATCTCTATCTGTGCTGCTTCTAGCCACATGCAGCTATTGAGTACTTGAAATGTGGCCAGTTACATGGTTACAACCAACCATATCCACTGGTTTTTGTACACTTAGTTCACCGATGTGTTCTCAATACCTAGACTAGTACTTGGCCCATAGTTAAGTGCTTTATTACTTAAATGACCATTAGAGCTATTCTAGTATTATCTAAATACCAGTATTGTCATTTTGTTGTAATATTGCAATGACCGTACAGTATTATTAAAATGATTAAGCAGTACTTCCACCCAGTAACATTGACTTAATATTTACTACTCACCAGGTATTAGACGTGCCATGTACAACTCATTTCAATCTTAACTGCTATTATGATTACCAGTTCATAGAACCTAACTGAGGCTAAGTAACTCGTCTAAGATCAAACCTGGAAGGGTAGGGGTTTTAACAAAGGCTCTTAACATTATGCTGCCCCCCTAAGTAGGGGATTAAACCACTCGTTTGAATGCTATATATAACCCAACTCAATAGAACAATTATTGATACTAAATTTAATTATAAATGAAGCTGCCATTTGTCCTAATCATGATGGATTTGAGAAACTATGATATGCCAGGCACTTGACTAGATCTTATGAATATGGTGGAGATCAAGATGGACTTGAGCTCGAATGGTCCAGGGCCTAAAGAATGGAGGAGCAGTTAGGCAAGTACACATGGGACTGTACAGCGTACAGCTGAGTGCTGTAAGCCCATCACAGGGCAATAAAGACATCGAGGGGGAAGAAGGGCTGTGATAGTGGTCAGAGAAAAGTTAGGTTGACAATGGGAATGTACATGGCAGTAGGGAGCATTCTAGTTAAAACATTCAGAAGCCTGGGAGGCCAGAAAGCAAGCTGCCATTTTACCATAGTTTAAAATAACCTGGCTTTCCTGGAAGTAAAGAGGAATAAAAAATAAAAAAAATAACCACCCACCACCCCTGCATACAGATATGAAATTCTCCCCTTAAGGGCAGCTTTACTTTGCTTTTTCTCCAAACCTTCAAAGACATCCACTCTTCCCTCAACTATAAAAATATAGCCCTGGCACCTCCCTCAGCTTTTTCAGGTCTATATCGATCGAGTCCATCCTGGCCAGCCCTATCTCAGATTATAAATGGCCCCCACTCACTGCATACAAATGCACTTATTTCCTTTTTCCCTCCCCCACCCCAGCTTTAATGGCCAGCCAACAATATTTGTTGAATACAGTGCCCAAAGAACTTATGAGGCTGAACAATATAAAAAGAAATCAAATTTAGATGGAAAGGCCAGGACAAGTCTATGAATTGAACATTAAGAATGACAGCAGGGTAAATATTAAATACCTTTATTTAAGGTTATGGAAAATGAGTTATTTTTAACTAACAGGCTAATAAAAATATCTCAACTGCTAGACGTGCAGATTGGTTAATAGGAATGAACTTGTTCTAGCATGTGTGGGCTCTTGCTACAGAGCCCATCTTGCTAGACTGTTGTTTCCTCCCATATGAAAACTTTCCCTATGGGCTCTAATACTTTCCTATTAAGTCCCTTTTTCTCATTGTGATACATGCACCCAAAATACCTAAAACACTGACAGATGCTTCCTTTTGTGCCAAATTTTGGAAACCTCTAGGTTCAATGCAGTCAAATAATATGAAGAGATTATATTCTTAAGAGCTCTATTGTGGTCCTTTCCTCCAACTGGCCTAATCTGTTTAAATATTTGACTGTTACACCAGGACACTGAATCTCAAGAGTGACTTTCCAGAAGTCACACTGCCAAAAAGTTACACGTGAGGCTTCTTGTTCGGAAGTACTTATGCATGACAGAACTTGAGTTACTATGTAACACATTTCTTCATCTGTAGGAGAATAGAATCTACCAAAGTTGTAAGAATTAAATGAAAAGATGAACATGAAGCATCTTCTTCTACACTGCCCTGTCACCACTAGCGTTGTCCTACTACTTTAACTCCTGTGTCAGTACAAGGACACATGGTTGATACAAGTTAGTAATAATATTTGACCTTATTAGAGGCACTTTCTCATTGTAACTGTAGAGTGAGTGATAGTTGGTATACAAGGTCTGTTTGGAAAGTACGCAGCCATGTAATATAAAAAAGACATTTATTAAAGATACAAGAAACACTGTACATAGGACAATGACCCTTCAGTCCCCTTCAAAGTAGGCACCTTGGGACCTCACACAGTTCATGTTCAACATTCTCAGGTGTTCTGCTTGTAGCAGGCCTTTCAGAAAGTGAATCGCTTTCAATAGATTCTTGAACATCTTTGAAGTGTTTGTGCCACACTTTTATTTTTGCTGCACCCATCGCCTTGTCCCCGAAGGCCTTCTGAATCATCCGAAGGGTTTCCGCAGAGGAACGTTCAAGCTTAACGCAAAATTTGATACAGACTCGTTGCTCTACTGGCTCAGTCATTTTGAATATGAAGGCCACACAGTGCACATGCTCATTCAAGGGTCCAGCACCCCACTGACTAGCACAGTGAAGGCGTCACTGTTCACGCATAGGCACTGCGGTCCACTCTCCTTGGCTGCCAGGTTACACAGATGTGGGACAAACCGTTCTCGTGATGTTAACAATGGCCGGACACTTCCAGACAGAC
>CAUYSK010123882.1:0-13903 GCA_963575035.1 Avahi laniger
AAGGTTTCAAAATGTAGAAGTGTTTAGATTTTGGAAAGGTGATGTGGTTTGTATGCCATATATTCTACAGCATCCCATAATCAAACCCCATTGCTATAAAACATGAAAATATTCACAGTAAGTGGGTTCAACAAGACTATAGATCAGGTTAGGATTTGCTCCCAAATGAGCGTTGGCACCAGACTTTGGAAAAACTGTTGGTTCTCACAGCTTCTTTTTTTTAATAGAAGGGGTCTGCTCTGTTCCCCAGGCTAGAGTGCTGTGGCACAATCATAGCTCACTGTAACCTCAAATTCCTGAGCCGAAGCGGTCCTCTCACCTCAGCCTCCCAAGTAGCTGGGACTACAGCATATCACCATACCCAGCTAATTTTTAATTTTTTTGTAGAGATAGAGATGGTCTGGAATTCCCAGCCTCAAGCAATCCTCCCACCTTGGCCTCCCAAATGCTGGGATTACAGACATGAGCCACTGCGCCCAGCCTCATAGCCTTTTTTTGATTTCAGGATTGTCAATTAAAAAAGGAGAACTTGTAATGAAAATCATGGCTAATATTTATTGGGCATATCCTTGAAGCCAGACAATGTTTCAAGCACTTCACACGCATTAACTTGTTGAATCCACAGAACAACCCCATGTGGTAGATACTGTCCTAGTCCCCATTAGGAGGATGAGCAAATGGAGGCACAGAGGGACTGAGTGGCTCACTGAAGCGGCAGAGCTGGGGTTAAATGAGATGATGTCTGTGAGTTGCTTATCACAGTGCCTTGTGCAGAATCACCACTCTATAAATGTTTGCTAATATTATCTTCATTAATTTCATCCTCATCAGTGATGGGAGAATTATGACTAACTTTTATCTTCTTTGTGCATACATGCAGTTTCTAATTTTATTAGGTCATTATATATGAAATGTCCGATTTCGAATCAAATGCGTAGTTTATTATATCTCAAACAAGAAGCAGTACAATTAATCAAAGTATGTGCCAAAACTTTTGACACAGTTTTGCCATCTTAACGGTAGCTTGTTTATGCCAGCAGCAAAGAAGCCTGGAGAGTGAGTGGTGATGAAATCGTGAAAAGCATTTTCCACAGCTTGTTGAGAATTGAATATTTTTCCTTGCAAGGAGTGGTCCAAAGCCTGGAAGAAGTGGTAGTCAGTTGGTGCAAGGTCTGGAAAATATGGAGGATGACAGAGAGTTTCCAAGTCTAGTTTCTGTAGGTTGAGCAGCGTTGTTTGTGCAACATGTGGTCGAGTGTTGTCTTGCAAGAGGATTGTCCTGTCTCTGTTGACCAGTCTCAGTTGCTTAATCGCAAGCATCCTCATCATTTCATCGAGTTGGTTGCAGTGGACACCACTGTGATGGATTGACCAGGTTTCATGAGGCTGTAGTGGATAATACCAGCGCTGGACCACCAAACAGACACCATTAGCTTTTTCTGATGAATATTCAGTTTTTAGACTGTGTTTCGGCACTTCATCTTTATCCAACCATTGTGCCGAACACTTGCGATTGTCAAAAAGAATCCATTTTTCATCACATGTAAAAATACAGTGCAGAAATGTTCACCTTTATGTCGTGACAGCAGAGAAAGGCAACCTTTGAGACAATTTCTCTTTTGATACTCGTTGAATTCATGCGGAACCATCTATCCAGCTTCTTTGCTTTGCTTGTTTCAAATGGTCCAATATTGTTGGAATAGTAATGTCAGACCTTGCTGCTAATTCACACGTAGGTTGAGATGGATTCGCTTCCACTACAGCTTTCAGCTCGTCATTATCCACTTTGGTCTCAGGTGCCCACGTGGCTCATTTTCAAGATTAAAATCACCAGAACAGAACTTCTCAAACCATCCATGCATTGTGTGTTCATTAGCCACACCCCTTCCAAACACTTCATTGGTATCTCGAGCTGTCTGCGCTGCGTTGTTTCCATGACGGAACTCATATCCGAAAATAGCATGAATTTTTGACTTATCCATGGTTTCACAAAAATTGCTTCAAAAAAAACTTTGAAAGATAATCACAAGCCAACCCATGCGTTTGAAAGACTGAGGATGTACCTTCACAATAAAAAATACAAGAAGTGTCCAAGTGAAATGTCAGTGATATCAACTGTCAAATTTAGTACTTCAGGAAATCGGACATTTCATACTTAATAACCTAACACGATAATGAAAATATTCTACGGGGGTGGGGGGAAGATATTTTTTAAAAAATGAGAGTGAATTTCTGAATTGAACCTAATCTCCGCATTGTTCTTCTGACTCTGTCAGGTCTGATGCTGGTCTGGGCAAAATGGATTTGTCACAAGTTGATTTCCTTGGACACAGCCAGGCCAGACCCTGGGCATCTGGCGGCAGCCCTGGCGTGGCACGGCTTCGAGAAAGAACTTGCCATCCCCTGCAGAGCCTGCAGTTCGCCAACAGCCTTCTACGGCAGCGTCGCTGGTTGGCTCTTGCTGAGCAGGCTCCAGCCAATGAGCAAGCGCAGCGCGGACTGGGCCTGCCCGTCTCTGCCCGACGTGGCGCCCCTCCAGCAGGCAGTCTGCTCTGGAGCTCCCGACCCAGCTCACCAAGACTTTCCCTGCGCTGCATTCTGACGTGCCATGCTCAGTTCTGCTTTCTTCCCCTGTGCTGCATTCTGACGTGCCGTGCTCAGTTCTGCTTTCTCCCATTTTTGTCTTTTACAGGCATGACACTCCTCCTACCCCCCGTAAACTTCGTGCCCTCCAACTCCATTTAGCAGCCACTTCCCAGAGGACCTGAATCGACGCACCGGCTTTTGCCATCCCGCAGGCATCCTCACGCCACCTCCAATCTGCTCTGCCCAAAGAACCTTCATTCTGGGCTCAGCTAAGGAGTAGAAATCCCTTTATCTTTGGAGGGTGGCTTGCTCTCCAGCCCCAGCAGACAGATCATGTTCCATCTTAGGTAGGAGCAGTGATTCCATTTCCTTAGGCAGGAATTGGTCCAGGATGGGCACAGGGTCCAGCTCTTAGCCAGTGAGAGGTCAGAGGGATTCCAGGCCTTTGCTTTGTCGATAAGATAGAGCCTCGTGCAGTGAAAGCCTTTTGCCCCTGCTCCTTCCTTCCTGCGTTGATCAGTGCTCTGTGATCAAATGATGTGTGGCGCTGTGGCAGCTGTTTTGGGCAATGAGTTTGAGGACAAAAGCCGCCTGCTGGCAATGCCGGAGCAGAAGGATGAGAAGAGCCTGGGTCCTTGAGCCCACCACTGAGCCACTGCCACAGCTTCGGAGCCGCCCACCCCCAGGTGTTTTGCTACGTAAGAGGATTATATTTCTTCTTTGTTTGAGCCACTGTAAGTCACGCTGTCATTTGCAGTTGAAAATAGCATAACTTGAACTGGGCTTGGTGGTGTGCCTGTAGTCCCAGCTAATCGGGAGGCTGAGGTGGGAGGATATTCTTTGGGCAGAGCAAATGTGGAGGTGGAGTGAGAATGGCTGCGGGATGGCAGAAGCCAGGAGTTTGAATCCAGCACAGGCAACATAGCAAGATCCGTGTTTCTTAAAAAAAAGAGAGAGAAGGAAATATTGCAACTAATGCAGTCATGTTCCCAATGCCCCATTCCCCAGATTGCCTTCAGAGGAAGGAAACCAAAGCCAGCAAACCCCCAAAGGTACAGGACTCAGAGATCCAGCTGAGGTACTTTGAACCTTACTGGAGGGGAGATGTCCAGAATCCTCCCATCTCCAATTTGCCAACACCTAACTGTGACAATTACCTCTCCCTTGCTTCAAATCCTTCCATGGCTCCCCATTGCTCGTAGGACGGCGTTCAGAATCCCCATTTATAAAGTGCAAAATCTGACCTCTGCTGGCCCCCTGGCATTAGCTCTGACCCTTCCTACTTCACATTTAGACCCCAGACAGACTGAGCTACTCTAATGTCTTATCTCACCTCTAATCCTTTGCATGTGCTGATTCTTCTTCTCCGTCTTCCCCTATTTCATCTGGCTCTGTCCTCATACTTCGGGTCTCAGCTCAGATGATGTCTCCTCCAAGAAGCCTTCCTTGATTTCTAGACTGGGTTCTGTAACCCTGTGGGGCTCCCGTTGTACCTCGTGTACAACTTCTCGGGCTGGGTCATAACTGTCTGTTTTCGAGGCTGCTCTGCACTGTGCTGCCTCCAGCTCTTTTTCCCTAACTGCTGGCCCTGCCTACCAAGAGCCGGCTTAGGCCGATGGCCAGGTTCTTGGCTGTCGAGGCACAAAGACAGCTGCACAGGCCTCTCCACGACCTCCCTTCATAGTTACACTGCTGCACATGGATGTGTTTTGTTTCTCCGTTTGATTGCTGACTCTTCTCTGATCCTCTAAGTCCACTTCTGAGCCTTTCCTTCCCCGTTCCGCCCACAGCTGTGGGAGGTCTAGTCCCTAAAAGAAATCCCTTATCCTAGACACTCAGAGTGACTCTGCTCCCCTGACTAATACACAGTGCAGGGGCAGAGACCCTCCCTTAGCTTTGAAAGTAGACATATGATCCAGGACCCTATTCATAGAATTCTACCCACCTGTCCACAGTGATTGGTTCAGGCATGGACACATGACCCAGTCCTGGCCAATGAGAGCCTTCCTCAGGATTTTTTCTAGGACAGTCAGAAAGCAGGAGCAATCTTTCCACTGCAGTTGCCGAGCTGGTTGATTGGAAGCCTGGAGCTGCTGGTGATTATCTTGCCATAACGTGGAAAGGGCCTGTTGGAGAATGAAGCCAACAGAGAGGAAAGTAGTGTGAAGAAAGGGAGAGGCACAGATCCGGCAGAGCCCCTGCATCCAGCTTTGCCTGAAGCTAAATATCACTCTGGACTGTTTCTTTTTGTAGCTTAAGTCAGTATGAATTGAGTTTTTGTACCTTCTAATCAAAAGAGTCTTGGCCAATATGGACAAACAATAAATATCTGTTTTTTTGTTTTGTTTTGTTTAAGACAGGGTCTTGCTCTGTTGCTGGGGCTAGAGTGCAATGGTGTGATCATAACTCACTGCAACCTCAAACTCCTGGGCTCAAGCCATCCTTCTGCCTCAGCCTCCAGAGTAGCTGGGACTACAGGCACATGCCACCACACAGGTTAATTTTTAAAATTTTATGTAGAGGTGGGGTCTTGCTACATTGCCCAGGCTGATCTCAAATTCCTGGCCTCAAGCAATCCTCTTACCTTGGCCTCCCAAAGTGCTGGGATTATAGGCATGAGCCACTGTGCCTGGCATGTGACCTAACCACTAAATATCTATTGAATGAATGAATGAATGAATCCCGAATTGACAGTAGCTATTTACTTTTATTTTTAATGTGTTGTATCCATTTTTTTCCTTTTAGAAGAAAACAAGAAAAGAATTTAGAGAGTTGGTATCCTATGGAAAATGACAGCAGAGTCCTAGGAAGGGTTTTGATCATTATTTAATCCAATCCGTTTTTTGTTACAGAGGAGAAACTGAGGCCCAAAGAAGGGTTATAATGTGCTTAGAATCACATAGCCAGGTTCTATTAGAATCAAGATTGGAGGCCAGGTAGAAAGTGCATAATCTGAATCTGATCATAAGGAAACATCAGACAAACCCAAAATGAACATTATTCTTTAAAGAAAGAATGATGGGTGGAGGGAGAGTGTACTAATATTCTTCAAAAATGCCAATGTCATAAAAGACAAAGAAAGGCTATGAAAGGTTTCAGATTAAAGGATACTAAAGAGATATGACAACCAAATGCAATACTTGACCTAAACTGGATCCTGTACTGAAGGAAAAAAGAAACTTTAGGACATTATTGGATCAATTAACAAAATTGGAATACAGATGGTAGATTAATTAAAAGAATTTTAGCAAAGTTAAAGATACCATGTTGATAGCTGTACTGGGGTTGTGTAGGATAATCTCTCTATTCTTAGCAATTACACACTGAAGTACTTAGTGGTAAGTGCCCATGATATACAGGGTGTCCCAAAAGTCACTATACATAGGAAAAATGGGATGTTGTAGCTAAATGTACATTTATTTACAAATATTCATTACAAAATTTTTCCTTTGTATGGAAAATTTTACCATCTCACCCTCTGTGTTGTAAATGCTTGCATAAGTCTTCACACAACTTTCAGACTTATAAGGAAGTTTACCAATCTCAGTCCATAGTGGCGGTATCCTAATGAATTATTAATGCTTAGCATGTGCAAGAGCTTCTTAATAGAATATTCAGAGAGTGAAGTGGGAGAAGTTGACCAACTTTAGAACTAGATTAATTTCTGAAAAGAGATGGCCTTTTTTGTTCTGCCTCCTTACCTGCCTGATTCTGCCTGATTCATTAGGGTGATTTGGGTTGCAGATACATGCATACGAAGTCAAGAGGGCCTTTAATGACTAGAGCATTTATTGTCTCAGGTAACAATAAACCAATAGGTACGCTGTTTCACATTTGGCTATTTCAGCATGTCAGTATTAGGGTAATGGGTCAGCTTCTCAAGGATTCTTCATGGTCTCAAAATGGCTGCTGTAGCTCCAGAAGTCACATCCTAGCACCACACTATCCAAAGGCTGGAAGAGACAGAAAAGAAATTTGGGGGAAAAACTTCTCCACTCCTTTATCATGGAGGAAAATTCTTCCCAGAAGCCCTCAGCAGACTTTCGCCCATGTCTCAATGGCCAGGACTGGGTCCCATGCTTACCCCAAGACCAAGACAAAACAGTCTGTTTTATGACTTTGGTGGTTTTCCTGAGTGGGCACCATGGATCCCCTTTTGTGATCTGGACCAAAAAGCAACTTGAACCCCACTAGGATGCCAAGAAGCCCAGAGCCCCCAAACACAGGGGGAGATTTATGGCCTAGACCAGAGATTCTACACTGGACACAGATTGTCCTTGTCTGCCCAGCATTCGCTCCCCATATGTCTGTCCACAGCACCAGTATTTCTCTGGGGAGCTTCCCTTTCCTCCTTTCCAGTCTGTGCATTCCGGTGGGGCTGTCCCTACCCCTTGGCCCCACCAATAAGCCTGTGAGCAGGCCCGGACAATGAGAGCGCTGCCTTCCTCGGGCAGCAGTGAGTGGTGCAAAGGTGACCCACGTCTGAGTTCATCCCGTCAGAGCGAATGCCGGGACTTCAGCAGCGTTTCTGGGAAATGATCCCCTTTCCCACCACGTTGTACCTGGCGGGGTGCAGGCCTGGACCGACTGGCCGCCATCCTGCTCTGGGTGGAGACTGAGCGTGGGGCCGACTCACTGGAGAGCGAAGCTGAGCGGCGAGAGACCGCGTCTGCTAACCTCGTTTGAGCACCTACGTCCAGCCAGCTCTGAAGCCAGAACTCTTCGGTCACTTACCCCGGCTCTTTTTAGTTACTTAAGCTAACAAATTGCCTTTTTTGTATGAATCAGTTTTGAATTGGTTTTCTGTCATTTACAAATACATTACATTTCTCAATGCATGAAAGGCAAATTCCCAGATCTGGTCCCCAAAGATTGTGACTAAGACACCTGGGCTGGGGCCTGAGCCTCCACCTTTGGAACAAGCCTCTCCAGGACCCCTGTTGTAGGTGCTTCTGCCCACCGGAGTCTCAGCCTCTCTGGCCCAGACCTCGGGAAAGGATGCCTGTTAATTCTGCCTGGGGACAAATGAAGCCCAGACCTTCCCAGCGCAGAGCTCCAGCTACCTTCTTGGCAAAGAGCGGGGGAAATATTTTTCATTCTTTCCCAATGACTCTGGAGTTGAGAAAATGAAGGGCAGTTGATTTCTCAATCAGGTTATTCCACCACGTCAAACTTTCAGTAACTCCTCTTGCTCCACGGTGTTCAGGAAGAACACTCAAGCGAGATCCGCTTGACAGCCAAGCCCAGAGATTGCAAACCACAGTGGCTTCAGGGGCCAGGCAGGGAATGCAGACTTGTGAAATAACAGGGCGCGGTCCTGACTGGGGATCCGGAGAGTTCCCGCCCCACCGGAAGAAGTGAAATTAACAATTATTTAAAACACCGCAGTGGAACGAGCGATGCGCGTAAAGTCATCAGGACCTTGTTTCTCTTCATCTCAGCACTGCTGTGCTCTGATGTGGCTTCATCCTCAGAGAATTGTGGGCCCCAAATCAGCAACCTGACAGTGTAGAAACCACGGCAGAACAGATTTCTCTTTCTCAACAGTTCCAGCGTAAATCCTGGAGGAAGCTGACATTGGCTTGGTTTGGGTTCACATGGCCCTCCCTGAACCGTAATTGTACCTGAAGAGGTCCAGTGATTCAGACCTGAGTCATGCGCCCATCCCTGGGGGCCTCAGTCCCTCTTGACAACCTAAATAAGTGACCGAGGCAAAGATCTTAATCAATAGAGGTTTATTAAGCCAAAGTTTGCAGATACGCCCAGGAAAAACATAAACGACGGACAAATCTCCGACTATTTTTCTGAAGGGGAATTTGGGAGTTTCAGTATTTAAAAGGGAAAGCGCACAGAGAACAAAAGGAGGGGAGGAGGTGAATGGTTTTATCCTTGTGAGGCCCTGGATATTTACATTTTACATAAGATACGGTGAATGTTTGAGGAGAAAAAAGGAGTGAAGGAAACATCAATTATGCAGGTGGAAGAATGTTTGATTTTGTCTTGTCTCTGTTCTGCGCCTGGGAAGGTGAACTCGTAGTCCACATTTATTAGTGTGGAATGGAACAGACTTTAGTTTTAGGAGCTAGGCTTAGCCTGCATTCCCACAGTTACAATTTGCATGTCCTTGTTGATGGGAAGTGGGAGAATAATTTCCTTATAAATGATCTGGTGGGGGGCAGTCTTTTGCAGGTGCCTGAGGCCTGTGACTTTTCCACGGGGGTCTGGCTGATGCAGAATGTTGGTAACAGCTATGCATTTGGAAGGGGATGTTGCACAGCTCAGTCTCAAGGCTTGACCTTCCCTTTCGCATAAGGAGTAGGGGTTGGGGTGGTCCTGAGATTTTTATTTTCCTTCACACACTTTAACCATATAGACCGAGACTAGAGAATAGGCTCCCCCAGAAGCAACCCCGAGGCCCTGAGGGATTTGAGGTGCAAATGGATTCTTTGGGAGCCAGAAAGCATCATTGGGGGATCCAGGGAATGAGATAGGGAAGAGAAGGCAGCCAAACCAGGACGTGTGATCAAGCCAGTTAGTTGCCACTGTGGACAACTGGACCCAAATCCCATCAGGGAACTCTGGCAGCCAGTGTACAGTATTATTTTCGTCTGTCTTGTGCTGCTATAACAGAATACCACAGATTGGGTAATGCACGAACAATCGAACCTCATTTGGCTCGTAGTTCTGGAGGCTGGGGAGTCCAAGAGCACGGCACTGGCATCTGGTGAGGGCCTTCGTGCTGCACCATCCCATCGTGGAAGGCGGAAGGGCAGGAGAGGCCCGAGGGAGCAAGACCTCATGACCTAACCCCCTCCCAATAGGCCCCACCTCCCAACATTGTCGTATTGGGGATTAAATTTCCAACATATGCTTTTGGGGGCAACATTCAAGCCAGAGCAAACACGGACCTCGGAGTTATCCCATCTCAGGGCGGAAGGAGCTGAGGTATTTATCTACCAACTCCTGTCAGTCATCTGAGAGCTGCTGTAGGAGTATTAATTGCATAGAACTTCCAACATGTGAGAGCAAGAGGGTCCCTGCTCGTCTTAGAAAGTCCTCAGACAAACAATGAAGCATGGGACAATATGCATCGAAGGTTAAGACAATGGCCAGCGCACTGATAGCATTTGCTATATTCTAAGAAAAAACTGAGGCGCTGTAATCAGAAGGCACTGATGTTGGGCACACCAAACACATGTTCGTCTAAGGAGCGAACTGGTTGGCTCACTCAATGGCTGAGTCCATTAACAAGGCGGTGGCACAGAGACCCGAGCTGAAACCTTGCTCGGCCATTTCTAGCTCCCTCGCCACCTCCAAGCTGTGGTTTCCTCGTCTGCGAAACAGGGATAATAACTCCCATCTGCCGTGGGTGTCGAGAGAATTAAATGGACAAAGGGCGTCGCGTACCTGGTACACAGCAGGTGCTCAATAAATAAATAGCAGCAATTGCGGCAGCCGTTGCCAGTTACCACTCTCCCCCAGTCCATTTCGTTCTTCTTCATAAGTAATAGAAACCCGGAGTTTAGCTGGGCATGTGGCCACTTGGAATAAAGACTGCATTTCCCTGCCTCCGTTGACGCTAGTGGTTGCTATGTGACTGTGGTCTAGCCAAATGGGATGTAAGTGGAGATAATGCATATAACTTTTAGGGTGTGTCCTTAGAGATGGTAGTGAGCCTTCTGCTAACTCTTGGCAAGGAAGGTAAACATGATGGCAGGAGTCAAGGCAGACATTTTGGGCCATGAGGTGAATAAATCATGCTGAGAATAATGAGAAGGGGAAAAAACCTGCAGTGGTTTAAATAGTAACAATGTTTCCATCGCTGCCATTTGGTTCAGAGCAGGTATGAGATGGGAGACATGAATCTGATAGTCCCTAATTTAATCTCAGTTTACTTGAGCCTCTCATGGAGCGAGCCACTTCTTCTTTTTTTTTTTTTTTTTTGAGACAGAGTTTCACTCTGTTGCCCCTGGTAGGGTGCAGTGGTGTCATTGTAGCTCACAGCAGCCTCAAACTCCTGGGCTCAAGTGATCCTCCTGCCTCAGCCTCCCGAGTAGCTGGGACTACAGACATGCGCCACCATGCCCAGCTAATTTTTTGCTATGTATATTTTTTAATTGTCCAGCTAATTTCTTTCTATTTTTAGTAGAGACGGGGTCTCACTCTTGCTCAGGCTAATCTTGACCTCTTGAGTTCAAACGATCCTCCCACCTCGACCTCCCAGAGTGGTGGGAATATAGGCGTGAGCCACCACACCTGGCTCACATGTCTTCATATTGCGCTAATACAAGCCGTTCTTCACCTGGAGCTCAACTAGCTTTGGTGTGTTCCAGCGCTGGCAGTGGGGTGGGGAGATCAGCAGTGTTTGCGCACACTGACAGGCACCGTGTATACAAACTCTGCTTTACCATGACTTCTAAGGAACATTTGACCACACCTGATTTTTACGTTATGTAAAAAGGGACACATTATCTACACATTAGATAGTATATTGATTAAGATATAGGCTTGGCTCTGGTATTAAAGATCCCAAATAACTGTGCCTTTAAAAGACAAGAGTTTCTTTCTTGTTTGTGTAATAGTCCAGGGCTAAGGTAGCTCCACCGTGTCAGGGACTTGGCCTCCTTCTGGCTAATTGCTGCCCTGTCTCTAACACACGACTTCCGCCTTTGAAGTCAAGAAGGCTGCCCCAGTCCCACCATTCCAGCCTGCCGGAAAGAACGGGAAGGGCATGCTCTGGCCGTTAAGGAAATGGTGTGGAAGCTACACTTCTGACATTTTTTTTGAGAGAGAGTCTCACTCTGTTGCCTGGGCTAGAGTGTCATGGCGTCAGCCTAGCTCACAGCAACCTCCAATTCCCGGGCTCAAGCCATCCTGCTGCCTCAGCCTCCCCAGTAGCTGGGACTACAGGCATAAGCCACCATGCCCGGCTAATTTTTTTTTATTTTTAGTAGAGACGGGATCTTGCTCTTGCTCAGGCTGGTCTCGAACTCCTGAGCTCAAGCAATCCTTCCGCCTCGGCCTCCCAGAGTGCCAAGACTACAGGTGTGAGCCACCGCGCCTGGCCCTACCCCGCGTTTGTTCACATCTCACAGGCCAGAACGTAGTCAGATGGCCATATTTACCGGCAAGGGGTGCTGAGAAATGTCGTCTTTGGCTGTCCAGCCAAAATGTCAGGGATTCTACTGCTTAAAGAAGGGGAAGAGACAAACGCCTTTTCCTGGCAAGGCTTTATGTCTATATCCGGAAGAAAAGCCTTCCCGGTGGACTTGCGCTTACACCGCACTGGCCTCCACTGGCAAACCAAGCGTTTATGTCCTGGTCTCCCCGGCAGCAGCAGGTAAGGGAGGGTACTGTGACGGGCAGTTTGAGCAGGTGATCATGTGCGCTGGTTTGCCTGGCACTAAGGGTCCTCAGGACTTTCAGTGCTAAACCCAACCTACGGGATCTGCAGCCACACCCCATGTGGCTTGAGACCCCAACTGCAGTTGGAGAAATGCACCCACCACGTTGCCTCCTCCTAACAACTTTCTCTTTCCCTTTGCCACTTCCTTTATGAATGAAAGGCGGCCAGGCCGTCTACCGTGCCCGACATCTGCTTGCACTCGCTGTTGGACCTCCTCGGCCCTCCACTCTGTCCTGACCTCTAGGAACCCCAGAGGTGTCACTCTGCCCAGCTCCCAGAACCCCCCACCCCAACACCGGCGTGTTTCTAACCATCTGGGCCCCTTGGAGTCCAGAACTTGCGGAGCTGGAAATGGGGGACCCGAGGCAAGAAGGCACTTGCTGGTCTCACTGAAACAGAGTCAGGACTGAAACTCCCGGCCCAGGGCTCTTCCCTCTGCACCCTCCAAACCACTGGTGCCTGTTACTCAGCCAGCCAGACCTTTCTCCAGCTCCGAGATGATGAGCTCCCTCTGAGAGGCCTGTGGTCAGGAGAGGCGTATAATGGGGCCTGAAGTATCTCTCTGCAAATCACGCCAGGGTCCCCTTCTGGCTCTCAAATGATCTCAGGGAATACTTTTGACCTGTCCAAACAGAATTCAGGGGTTTTCCCCGCTCAAACCTGTTCCCCTACCACCTGACAGGTAGGGGTGGCTTTTAGACCCCAATAAACAACATTTTGATATAACAAGGGATTCTCAACGCCAGCACTATTGACATTTTGGACCAAATAATTCTTGGGCAGAATGGGGGTGGAGGTCGTCCTGTATATTCTAGGGTGTCTGGTAGCATCCCTGACCACCTCCATCCGCTAGATGCCAGGAGGACCCTCCTCCCCGGTTGTGACAATGTCTCCAGACATTGCCAAATGTCCCCTAGGAGATACAACCACTCCTGAACCACTGATATAGACAGGTGAGATTTTCTTAATATTATGTAAAGTGCAGCAACAAGCAACTTCAGAAAACGTGGTCACTGTCATTGAGCTGCACCCACCTTCTATGGAAAAGCCTCGAGCTTGCGTGGAATGAAGGCCCTGGCAACCCCTGTGAGCCAGATGGCTTCTCCCAGTGGGCCACACTCGGAGGTTCTGGCACCGCTGCCGCTCTCTCCGCCCCGTCTCATGCGGAACAATGGTGCTTTCTCTGGCGCTGACCTTCTTCACACCCCGCGCTTAACTCTATTTTCCTGGACTGGGAAAGGCCTTTATGTTGTTGGCAACTTTGTTTGTGCTAAGTCAATAGAAAGTGCTGCTTGGCCTCGAGCCTCCTTAGGGAACATGGTACATTCACACATTTAACCCGGAGTTTCTCAGCCTCGGCACAAATGACGTTTGGGCCAGGTAGCTCTTTGTCGTGGGGGCTGTCCTGTGCGTTGTAGGGTGTTAGCAGCATCCCTGGCCTCCGCCCACTCGATGCTCAGAGCAGCATCTCCCCATGTGTGACCAAAAATGTCTCCAGACATTGTCGAATATCCCCTGGGGGACAAAAATCACCGTTAGTTGAGAACCACCGTCAGCCCCAAGGTTGGTAATATTATCATTATTTTACAGATGAGTAAATTGGAGCTTATACAAGTAGGATGACTTGTCCACGTGTAAGGGGCAAAGCCTGGGACTAGAACTGACCTCCAAAACCCGTGATTCCCCAGTTCGCCAGCTGATGAACTCCACTGGGACCCCATCCCAGACCCATCGCATCAGAACCTCCAGGACTGTATTTCCTGCAAGATGGCTTTCTTTTTTTTTTTTTTTTTTGAGACAGAGTCTCACTTTCTTGCCTGGGGTGAGTGCCGTGGCGTCAGCCTAGCTCACAGCAACCTCAAACTCCTGGGCTCAAGCGATCCTACTGCCTCAGCCTCCCAAGTAGCTGGG
>CAUYSK010123888.1:0-13914 GCA_963575035.1 Avahi laniger
AGAATACAACTTTTTAAGTGCCCATGGGATACTTACAAAATTGAAAATTCACAAAAACCTCAATAAATCCACTGAAGTAGGAATAATATAGAAAGGATAATGATCACAATACACAATGACTGCTATAGCATGAGAATGGACTCAATTCTGAATGGACACCATTCAGCCACACTGGTACGCACCAGTGAATATCAGCTCTGAATGCCGACGACATTCTCTGGGCACAAAGCAAGAAAGAAGTCAGTAACAAACCCAGAAAACAAAAAGCCACAACAACAAAGCTCTTAAACAACTTAGGTCAAAGATGAGGTCACACTGAATTAGGGTGATTCCTAATCCAATATGACTAATAACCTTGTAAGAAAAGGAAAAGAGACACAGAGACAGTAACATAGGGAAGAATTCTACTTAACAAGAGAGGTAGAAATTGGAGTGATTTGTTCACAAGCCAAGGATGCCAGCAACACCAGGAGCTAAGAGAAAATCATGGAACAGATGCCCTCTAGATCCTTCCAAGAGAGCGCACCTGCTGCCATCTTGGTTTTGGATTTCTAGACTTCAGCACTGTGAAAGGATAAATTTCCGTTGTTTTAAGCCACTCAGTTTGTGCAAATTTGTTACAACAAATTTCCTAGGAAATTAATATACCATATAATGTAACATAGCTATAGGTTGGGAGGCCATTATTCTGGCTATCACAACAAGATTAAGTCAGTATTAGAAAAGTTATTAATACAGTATCTTTTATTACCAGATCCAGGGAGAAAAATATCATCATCTTCATAGAGATCAAAAATGGATTTGATAAAAATCCATTCTTGATTAAAAAAAAAGAAGTCTTAGTAAAACAGGTATAGATGGATACCTCCTTAACATGATAAAATGTATCTGTCTCAACCCAAATTCTGAATTCTACAATTATGCTTAACAAGGAAATATAAATACATTCCTATGAAAGTTAGGAATAAGACAAAATGTCCATTATCACTATTACTGGTTAACAATGTTTTGGCGTTATTAACCAGGGCAATAAGTGAAAAAAAAATAGAGGTATAAAAATTGGAAAGGAGGGAGTGAAATTATTCTTATTTATAGATGATTTTCATGTTTACAGTATAAAATCCAGGAGAATCAAATGAAAATCATTTCAAACAATAAGAAATATCAAAAATATATCCAGTTAATATAGTTAATATACAGGAATAAATAGATTCAATTTACAGTATCAACAAAAAAGATAAAGTACAAAATATAGTAAATCTAAATTGCTACTAACAGATATATAAGAATACATAAACAAATGGGAAAAAATGCTTTTAGTTGGAAGACTCAACACTTTTAAAAGATACCGATTCTCCATAAATTTATTTATAAAATTAACATGATTTCAATAATAATAACAGGATTTTTTGGAATTTAGCAAGCTAATTTTAAATTTCATATGGTAAAATTAACAAGCGAGAATAGCTAGGAATATTCTGAAAAAGAAGCCCTGGTAGGTACTAAAATATATTAATGAGCTCAGAGCTGCATTTTAAGCCCTGTGGACACTATTCTTTGCCTGACTTTGTCCCTCAGCCTCACTGCTTGCTCTCAGATCTTTGCCTACACAGGGCAGACTCCTACCATAGGGCCCTTGCACGGGTATTTTGCTATTGGAATGATGTGTGCTGCTTCTGCTTCAATACCTCTTGCCTGTTTAATTTATTTAATCATCACTTCCTTAGGGAGCTCTTTTTTCCTTCCACCTCTCTAATCTTAATTCAATTTCCTTTGTTAATCTGTTTTTTTCCCCTGTTCCTTGTGTTTATTTCAGTTTGTAATTCTACAATCATTAATATGATTATTTGATAAATGCTCTTTCTGTTATTAGACTCTAAGTTCATGGCTTGGTGCAGAGTAGGCTTTCAATGAATATTAATTGGTGAATAATCCCCAGGCAACTGGACTCTGAAGGGTGATTTGGGCCTAACAGCTATTTTCTAAATTCAGTAATCAAAAGAATCCTCCTAATGTGGTTCCTGCTTCAGTGTCAAGGTAATGATACCTTAATATATAGGTTCTTTCACCCATGACCATTTGAAGATGCTAATGCTTTTGGTATCGTTCTGCAGTAAATTGCAACCTCCTAAAACAAAGGACCATTTCTGAACTGTCTTATCTGGCTGGTAATATTATATTATTGGATACAATATTTATTATAGGAAGGAGATATAAAATAATGGTATGACTATATTATTTCCTAAAAAAGAAGATGATAATCATTGGAAGAATAATCATATTTCCCCATAATTCACTGGGGAACTTATTTTTTCCGAAAGAATTTTATAAAATGATGTACCATACATACTACAGGTCAAATTTCTCCTAAGTGACCTACATCCTCACATGGCCTCGTTGAGGAAATATGCGTGTGATGGTCAGGGTGGAGAAGACCCTTCTGACTATTGAACGAGTCTGAACAGGATGTGGTTCTCTAATAAGAGATTCAGTTAAACTTTTTAATGCTTTCCCCCAAGAACACTTATCTACCTTCTTCTTGACTGTGTTGTGATTGGCAAACACCAGCTGTTACTAAGTGCCCTGAAGGTTTTGTTTGGCATTTTGTGGATTGAATCACACTAGTCATGACAACGTTGGTTGTGAAGTTAAGGGCTTTGAGATGACTTGTATTCATAAGTATATCAAACAGTAGTCACTGGCAGTTGAGAAGTCTCTGGCAGTCATAAATGAGTTTTACTGGTGCGTCCCCTGAGGCCACTTAGATATTCCAGGAAATTCTCCTTCATGTGACCTCTTCAATATTCCTTCAAAAATGAATGGCTTTCTTGTATGTCTTTCACAAAGAGCACAGGCCCCGGAAACTTCATAGAGGTGGGGGTAGGTATCCGTCCAAGCTTAGGGAGAAATCTTGAAGGAGGCAGACATATGGCCTGAGTCAGATGGCAACAGGACCAGAGGTTGCTGACTGTGACCCACAGGCCAAACCCAGCAAATCTGCTCTGCAGGTGCGTTTATCTGGCTTATATGTGTTTCTTCTTTAAACATTTAAACTGGTTACCAAGCTGCAAACACTGGGAATTTTTACTTGAAAAAGTCTGGATATATGGCTTGTCTTGAAAAATTGGAATGATCTGGTCAGGCTAGGATCCTGATTTCTGCACCAGCAACCATCAGTGGAACTGAGAGTTGCTCCCGTCTGGGTGGGCCAGGGGCTGGCCCTGAACCACTGCACTGTCTCTAACCTCAAGCATTCATTTGAATCAACTTCGTGACCCCATGAGAGGTGATAACATTGAGAATAAAAGGCTTAGTGAATAATTATGAAGAAGACAGACTTTTACGTTTAGATCACATGATCTCTTTGATATATAAACGAGACCCTTTATTCAACAGACAAGAGAAGAGCTGATCATCTTTGTGGTCTGGAAACAGAAGAACAATGAAAACTGCCCCCTGCCCCTGAATGTAGCGTTGATTCTCTCCCGACTCTCCTGGTTCTGGGCAGAGCTAAATAGCATTTGAGTTGGGTGGAAGGAAACTTTCTACAATGGCAAAGGCCAATTCTTAAATGCTAAATCTCACCGTTACCCTGGGGGAGCACATCATTTGTTCCTGGCCTGCCTCCTGTCTCCCTTTGAATTTTGAGAATGAGAACAAAATGATCTGAAAACAGCACTTTCTGGGTAGCATTTTTTGACACATTTGGAATACAAAGAATGCTTCTGTCTTTGATCTTGCTTTGCACAACTGCACAGAAAATATTGTTCAACACTCTTTTTTTTTGTATTTAATCTTTTGGGGAATTCTACCAGGAAACTTGCCATCATCTTCTGGAAGTCCCGGTCACTAGGGAGCAATTAAACCACTATCGGAATGTGGCTGAAAATGCTCGAAGTGAACTTGCAGCAACCTTGGTCAAATTTGAATGTGCTCAGTCTGAGGTAAGATTATGCGTCTTCACTAATCAGAAATGGGCCTTCCTGGCTTCTCATAAAATGAAGCAGGGCATAGAGGCAATTGGAAACAGGCCGGTGGGATACAGATTTAAACCTTTTGGCAAAGTCGACACTTATTCCCTTACTGGGTGCCAATCTCCTAGAATTCCTGGAAGGTTATGCATTTGCCATGCTGCGAAGCAAAGTGGCTGGGGCTGGACTGTAGATCCCAGAGGAGCTACAGCCTTGAGAAATGGGGGCACCTGAGGGCTTTGGGCTGTTGCTCCATGGACCTCGGAGAGCTTTTAGCCTCTCTCAGAATACCTTCTGTTAATGTAGCTTGCTTGTAATTTGGAGCTCTTAGGAGGAAATTCTGAACCCCTTCCCAGTGGCAGTGCCAGCTGGTTGGAGAAATTCTTGGAAGATGATTGGGATTCATCTACCCTCTAGGTTAGATCAGGTCTAGAGGGGAGTTCTGAGACAGTCTCCCTAAACTCAGTCTGCTTATGGTTTGGTGACCCCAAGG
Organism: Avahi laniger; assembly: GCA_963575035.1. Classification (NCBI taxonomy): domain Eukaryota; kingdom Metazoa; phylum Chordata; class Mammalia; order Primates; family Indriidae; genus Avahi; species Avahi laniger. The sequence continues at coordinate 4,465 of CAUYSK010123888.1, forward strand.
CATCCTAGACTGGCCTGTGAGGTCTCTCTAAGGCTGCCAGGACCCCACAGAAAGATGAATCAATGATGTGTGTGTATCAATAAATGTATACATGTACACTTAGAGTTCTAAATAAGTATATGTTTTCATGAAGTTTTCTTATAGGGTACACCTGACATTCTAACTCTATAGGGCACATATATTGTTTAGCATTTTGATGCCACAGAACTCATAAAAGTTAAAATGCTTCCTTTGTATAAATCCTATAAGGATTTCTCTTTTCTCTCATATTTTTTCCCAGAAATTGAAATATTATTTTTCTTTATGACTCATAAGTAGAGCCCAGAAGACAAGTGGGAGAAATTTGGTGATACATTGAATAGTTTGCATTTACTTGGGAAACAGTTAACAGCTATGAAGTCACAGATAGTACAGCTTATAAGTTCCTTGTTTCACTGTTCATTAGCAGCAATAGCAGCAACACGGATTTAGAAAATGGGTTACCGTTGCAAAATATTTTATTGTTTTTTTGAAATACACATCACAAATGTCTCCTGGCTATATTTGCGATATATATCACAAATCAACATAAGACATTGCACAATTGTTTTTGGGAGAGACAGAATATGAATTTCATTACTTAGGCAAAATTTCCTGTTTAGTAAGACAGATACAAATATTTAAAAGAAGAAAATTGAATTAAATCATGAATAAAAGTGAAATTTTAAACTAGGGTTTTGGGTTCTGGGGTTCTTAAAGATACTTCAAGCTTTTACTGTTAAGTTCTTATTCCATTTTTTTTTTAACTTTTTTTCCATGGTAGCTTCGGGACCTCCGATCCAAGATGCTTTCTAAAGAAGTCTCCTGTCAAGAGTTGAAAGCTGAAATGGAGAGCTACAAAGAAAATAGTGCCAGAAAATCATCTCTCCTCACCTCTTTGAGAGACAGAGTTCAGGAGTTAGAAGAAGAGTCAGCAGCACTTTCCACTTCTAAAATCAGAACAGAAATCACAGCTCACACTGCATTCAAGGAGAACCAGGAATTAAAGAAGAAAGTTGTAGAACTTGATGAGAAATTACAGTAAGGATATTGCAATGTATTTCTCAGTGTAGCTGGCATTATGATACTAGCTTTTGATAGCAGAACACATCTTTGAATATACTGGTATTTTGCATTATTTGGCCCTGAAACTCAATTTGGAAAAAAAAAAAAATTATTGACCTCAAATATCTTTGGAGTCCTGAAAATTTTTCCCAGGCTCATTTCTAAATGTCAACAAGAGTCCCAACGAACATAGTGTCGTCCTAAGCATTTTTATGTCCTATCAATTAGGGCTGTAAATGCTTATATACACAATTTGGAAGATTCCTCTAAGTAGGGGTTTAACCCCGAGGTGGCAGGTAGCACACAGAGGGAGGCATTCATTCAGAAGCTAGTTATAAAAATACCCTAGAAGCCAGATGACTCCAAACCACTTTGAACACTCCTCATTAGGTTTTACGACCAGTTTATGCAATGAATTCATGAGACCTAGGTTTTCCACACTTTGTTCTGACAAGAGGCTATTGTTGAGAAAAAATTGGGAACTAATTGTTCCTAAAAAATCTTTAAAAAATTCTGCATGTGACTTAAATATCTTTGTTGATAAAATGCTTGATATTAATTTAATTTAATTCTTCTTAAAAAAATAACTCAATACTTCTAGCTATTGTCCTCTTTCTCTCCTTCCACTTAAAGCAAAACTCCTTAAATATTTGTATGTACTCACGGTCTCCAGTGTCTGTCCCCTCTCCTCTCTCTTGAATATGCTCCACTGACACCACTCATTAAGATCACTGGGAAGTGCACAGTGCAAGTCGAATGGTCAGTCTTCTCTTACTTAACCAATCGGCAGTATCAGGCGCAGTTGATCTTTCTACTGGAATCACTTTCTTCTCTTGGCTTCCAGGGCATTACGCATGCCTAATTTTTATCTTACCTTTCTAGCTAGTCTCTGTTGATGTTCCTCTTTACCTCTTTAGCTTTGAAATATCAGAGTGCTTCAGGGCTCAGTCCTTGAATCACTTACCATTTTTATCTAAATTCACTCTCTTGGTGATATCATTTAGTTTCATGGCTTTAAGTATGATCTAAATGCTGGCGGCTCCCACATTTTGATGTCTAGCCTGGATCTCTTCCCAGAACTCAAGACCCACAGATCTTACTAGACATTTCCACATGGATGTCCAACATAATGTGTTTAAAACTGAGTTCCTGGTGTTTCCACAAAATCCTCCTGAACTTTTCCTCATCTCATTCAATGATAATTATATTCTTCTAGCTGATTAGGTCAAAATTCTTGGGATCATTCTTTCTTTTCTTTCTTTGTCACACTCCATGTCTGGTTCCTCAGCAAATCCCATCATATTGATCCTAAAAATAAATTTAAATTCTGTCTGTGTTCCACTGTCGCCTTCATTACCACTAACTTGGTCCCAGCCACTATCATCTCTCACCTGGATTATTGCAATAGGTGTTTGTTACAGCAGCACTGGTACCAATTTCTGTCTTAGTCAGTTTGGGCTGCTATAGCAAAAATACCATATACTGAGTGGCTTAAACAAGAGAGATTTATTCTTCACAGTTGTGAAGTCTGGATAGTCCAAGGTGAAAGTGCTGACCTATTCAGTTCGTGGTGAAGGCCTTCTTCCTGGTTTGCAGACAGAATCCTTCTTGCTGTGTGTTCACACGGCAGAGAGACAGAGGTCATTTGTCACGTGTCTCTCTTTATAAGGGCACTAATCCCACTCATGAGGGCTCCACCCTCATGACCTATTTACCTCCCAAAGGCCCCTCTTCCAAATACCGTATTAGGTTATTAAGTATGGAGAGTCTTACTTCCTTAAGTACTAAGTTTTGACAGTTGATATCTCTGATATTTCACTTTGAAACTTCTTGTTTTACTTTTACTGTGAAGGTACATCCTCAGTTTTTGAAATGCACATTTCGACTTGTGATTATTTGTCACATTTTTTTTAGAGCAATTTTTGTGAAACCATAGATAAGTCAAAAATTCGTGTTATTTTTGAATATAAGTTCCGTTGTGGAACCAATGAAGCTCAGACAGCTCAAAATACCAACGAAGTGTTTGGGAAGGATGTGGCTAATGAACGCACAGTATGTCAATGGTTTGAGAAGTTCCATTCTGGAGATTTTAATCTTGAAAATGAGCCAAGTGGGTCACCTGAGACCAAGGTAGATAATGATGAGCTGAAAGCTGTAGTGGAAGCAAATCCATCTCAAGCTATGCATGAATTAGCCACAAGCCTTGATGTTACTATTCCAACACTATTGGACCATTTGAAAAAAAATAAGCAAGGTAAAGAAGGTGGATAGATGGGTTTGATATGAATTAAACGAGCATCAGAAGATAAATCTTCTCGAAGTTTGTCTTTCTTTGCTGTTACGACATAAAGGCGAACCATTTCTGCACCTTATTGTTATGTGTGATGAAAAACGGATTCTTTTTTACAATCACAAGTGTTTGGCACAATGGTTGGATAAAGATGAAGTGCTGAAACACTGTCCGAAACTGAATATTCATCAAAAAAGCCGATGGTGTCTGTTTGGTGGTTCAGCACTGATATTATCCACTACAGTTCATCAAACCTGGTCAATTGATAACAGCGGGTGTCCACTGCAACCCATTTGAGTGATGAGGATGCTTGTGATTAAGCAACAAGATTGATCAATAGAGACAGGCCAATCCCCTTGCAAGACCACATGTCGTCAAAAACAACGCTGCTCAAACTGCGAAAGCTGGACTTGGAAACTCTCTGTCATGCACCATATTCACCAGACCTTACACCAACTCATTACCACTTCCTCCAGGCTTTGGACCACTTTTTGCAATGAAAAATATTCAATTCTCAACAAGCTGTGGGAAATGCCTTTTGTGATTTCATTGCCACTCACTCTCTAGGCTTCTTCACTGGTTCCTGCCGGAACAAGCTACTGTTAAGATGGTAATACTGTGTCTATAGTTTCGGTGCATACTTTGATTAATTGCACTGCTTCTTGTTTGAGATATAATAAACTACACTTTTGAAATTGGACATTTCACATTTAACGACCTAACATTAGGGATCAGGGCTTCAACATATGAATTCCAGGAGGACACAGACACTGAGTTCATAGCAGTGGCTTTCCCGCTTCTGATGGCACCTCCTGTAGCTAGACTGATCCTGTTAAATAAAACACAAATCAAATCACGTCAATCCTTGGCTCAGAGCCCTCAGTGACTTCTCTTCTCAGGGTAAAGACAGAGTGTTTTCCATGACCTAAAAGGCTCATCCTAACCTGGTTTTGCTACCATCCTCTCCCTCCAAAGGAGTGACCCCACCTCAGGACTTTTGCAATTGCCAGTCCTTCTTCCTGGAAGGCTCTTCCCCCAGATAGTGCATGGCTGTCCCTGTGTCGCGTAGGTCTTCGCTCACAAGGCACCTTCTCAGTGAGGTCTTCCATGAGTACTTCATATAAAATTCTACCGCCCCCAATATTTCTTACCTGCTTTTCTGCTTATTTTTCCCTCCAGTCTTTTTATAAAATACTATATATTTTACATATATTAATATTTCCATTCTTATCTATCTTTCCAACTAGAACATAAGCTCCATGAGGGCAAGGATTTTTATCTGTTTTGTTTATTACTGTACCTTTAGCACCTTTAACAGGTCCTGGTGCATAGTATGTGCTCGATAAGTATTTATTAAATAAATGGATAATAAGAATAATATATGCTTACTGTAAATTTTTTAAATACAGAAGAATGCCAAGAAGAAATTAAAATTACTGAAAACCTTATGATTTCAGAAAAGCTATAGTTAACATTTTGTTAAACAGATCTTTAGATAGTTGTATACAAATGATGACATATAATGTACCATTTTTGCTCAATAATATGTTGTAAATATTAAAAAATCATTTAGCATATCATTTAAAATGGCCCATTATATTCCATTGCTTGAAATATCATAAATTACTCAACCAATTTCCTTTGTTGTTTCCTATAGGCACTTAGGTTAGTTTCATTTTAAAAATCGCTATAACCCAAGCTGCAATGAATATCTGATGTGATTATGTTCTTAGAATAGATTCCTGGAACTTTGTTGGGTCAAGTGAAATGTGAATAGAAGTGGAAGTTGTTAGAGCCCTTTGGAATGGGGAAATAATGTTGAAATCTTGGGGTAAATATATGGGTTTATATACGTAAATCAATCAACACGATAGCATTAACTATGCTTTTCATGAGTCTAAAAGACTGAATAAAAATTTACCTTTCATATGCTAAAAATAAGAATTCAGAGATATAGTGATGTTAGTCTTTTATTGTTATCATTTTTCTAAATAGACATACGATATGCTTTTGAGTACCTGCAATTACACGCTTTGTTAATCTTTGAATAGAGTGAAAGAAATTTCAGTAAACACTTGACATGGTAACAAGGGAAAGCAATAATCATGTTTATTATCTCGGATATTGAAAAAAATGATACTAAATTACTGAAATGATTCTAATTTGCCTTTCAAGTATGTCTATTTTTTGATGATCTCTTAGTCTCTAACACTTAAAGCGTTATTTCAACAAGCCTACGTGAGATTTGAAGTAAAATATTCATACCACATCATAAATCCATGATTTTCCTTGACTGGCCAGTTTCAATACCCTTTCAATACTGTTTTTTTCCCTTATATTTTTAGTTGATGTGTAATAATTGTACACATTTTTGGGATACAGAGCGATATTTCGATAGGTATATACAATGTATAAGGATCAAATCAGGCTAATTAGCACATTTACCATCTTGAACATTTATCATTTCTTTGTGTTATGAGCATTCAACATCTTCTAGCTTTTTGAAAATATATACTAAATTACTGTTAACTGTATTCACCCTGCTGTGTTACCTAACACTAGAAATGATTCCTCCCTTCTAGCTGTAACTTTGTGTCTATTAACCAACCTCTCCCTCCCCTCTCCCCCATCCTCTCTGACTTCTAATAAACCACGGTTCTACTCTCTATTTCTATGAGCTCAGTTTTTTTTAGCTCGCACACATGAGTGAGAACATGCAGTATTTATCATCCTCTGCCTGACTTATTTCACTTAACATAATGTCCTCCAGTTCCATCTGTGTTGCTGTGAATGGCAGGATTTCATTCTTTTATATGGCAGAATAGTATTCCATTGTAATATCTATTCTATCTATCTGTATATCTATCTATCACATTCTCTTTATCCATTCATCCATTACATGGACATTTAGGTTGATTCCACATCTTGGCTATTGTGAATAGAGCTGCAATAAACATGGAGGTGCAGGTGATATACTGAATTCCTTTCCTTTCTTCCAGTACTCTTTAAAGACTCAGGGTGTGTAAACTAATTATGATCTTTGTTAGTGATTCAACATCTTTCTTTTCTAGAGGTGAGAAGCTTCCCTGCTCCTGATGTATTTGTTGTTATAGTTATGCTTGGCCATGAACCAGGACCCTGATAGATCATGTATAATGCTAGAAAAAAGACACAGAGCTTGACCCTCTAGAACCAATGTAGTAGCACTCTCCTGCTTCCCCGTGAGGCCCCAGTGGAGATCTGTGGGTGTGTGGATTGTGACCATACACACGGCAAAGTGTCCATGTGTGGTCCGGAAGCTGCTTCCACTTCTGTAGATCCTAAGGAATGAGGATAGGAGAATCCGTCTCCCCTCCTGTTACTAGGTCCACGATGCCATGAGGATTTCCCTACATTTCTATCAAGTGGAGGTGCCCCGAAATTGCTTCCACGTTTCTCCTTCCCTTACAGGGCTTGCATGACAATAATTTGCTCTGTGTCTGGGAAACTGTGTTGTGTTGAAAATGACAATCAGTTATTTCCCACAGAGAGCTCAAGTTCTGATTTGGTTTGATGAATGTTATCTTCCATGATGTTAAACCCCGACTTATTTGTTATTTGCCTGATAGAAAGTGTTCAAAAGAAAATGAGGAGAATAAGAAACAAATCTCAAAGAACTGCAGGAAACATGAGGAATTTCTAACTCAACTTCATGACTGCTTGGATCCAGAAAAGAAGAATGAAAAGGCATCAGAGGAAGATTTAATTTTCAAGGTGTTTGTATACAGATTAAAAAGACTGTAACTATAGTGCTTATTCTGACAAGTGACATGAAAGGGAATGCTGTGGTGGAGCATGGGGGTGGCAGGAGAATAGGACGGTGGCCCAAGGGTAGCATTAATTCACTGTGTGACTTGGGACAAACTGTATCACCTCTCTGAGCCTCGATTCCAAGATTCTTTGTAGCATAATTTGGAATAATTATTCTCCAAAAGGGATTAAAAGGGATTATTTTGTTTAAAATATTAATGTATTTAGGTTTTTGCATACAGTTAATTATTCATTTTAGTGATTTGTTTTAGAGAGTTGTTTTTCCTTATAGTTCCAGACAGCAACACACACACACACACACACACACACACACAACAGCTGTGTGTCATTTTTGGGATACTTACTGAGGGTAGGGTTAAGCCTAGATCTACAGTACTTTTTAAATTTTACATTAAAACCAAATAATAAAAATCCTACTTTAATGGTATATTACCATTAGGATGGAAATTAATGATATTAACTGAATAATTCACTTGCCCCATAATGCTTCGTAGGGTACTTGAAAGCATTTGAGTGCTCATGGCATCTTTGCTTATTTACAAATCTTTCAAATCCTTGCTCCCTGACAGATTTCCATGCAGCCATTCTTAAAAGCCACTTCCGGGCCGGGCGGGTGGCTCACGCCTGTAATCCTAGCACTCTGGGAGGCTGAGGCGGGCGGATTGTTTGATCTCAGGAGTTTGAAACCAGCCTGACCAAGAGCGAGACCCCGTCTCTACTAAAAATTAGAAAGAAATTGATTGGACAACTAAAAATATATAGAAAAAATTAGCCGGGCATGGTGGCGCATGCCTGTAGTCCCAGCTACTCGGGAGGCTGAGGGAGGAGGATCGCTTGAGCCCAGGAGTTTGAGGTTGCTGTGAGCTACGCTGACGCCACGGCACTATAGCCCAGGCAACACAGTGAAATTCTATTTCAAAAAAAAAAAAATCAAATTGCACACAAATGAGTTAAACAATAAATCTTAGGCTGAGAAGGGTTGCTCATGCCTGTAATCCCAGCACTTTGGGATGCTAAGGTAGAAGAATCACTTGAGGCTAGGAGTTCAAGACCAGCCTAGGTAATGAGGTAAGATATGTCTCTACAAAAAATTTAAAAATTAGCTGGGCATGGTGGCACACACCTGTAGTCTCAGCTACTTGAGAGGCTCAGGTGGGAGGATTACTTGAGGCTAGGCACTTTGGGATTGCAGTGAGCTATGATCATACCACTGAGCTCCAGCCTGGGTGACAGAGTGAGACCCTGTCTTTAAATAAAAAATTACATAAATAAATAAATCTTGATAAAATAGCCCAAATTATAAAATTTGACATGTATATAGATTTTTCAAATAATAATTTAAAAATAGAAAATAATAATATAGATTTTTATATGTATATAGATTTTTCAAATAATAATTTAAAAATAAAATTAAAAATAGCCTGGGTGACCGAGTGAGACCCTGTCTTTAAATAAAAAATTACATAAATAAATAAATCTTGATAAAATAGCCCAAATTATAAAATTTGACATGAATATAGATTTTTCAAATAATAATTTAAAAATAGAAAGAAACTTCCTTAGGCTGGTAAAGTATAACTACCAATAAAAATTAATAAACATCATACTTAATGGTGAAGCAATAATTTTACTAAAATCATTAAAATGGTAACAATGTCCAGTATTATTGCTATAAAACATTGTAAAGATCTTAACCCAAGTAATAAAATGAGAAAAGGAATTGAATACAATTTAGACAGGAAGAAATTATCTGTTTGAATGAAAAAACAATTTTGGCAAAGGTAAAACAACAGGAGAAGACATTTTACAGACAGTAGAATATTAGGACAGGAAGAGAAATGCCATATCAGGATCCTCCAGAGAAACAGAACCAATAGGCTCTCCCTCTCTCTGTCTAGAGAGATTTATTTTAAGGAATTGGTTCACATGATAGTGGAGGCTGGCAAGTCCAAAATCTGCAGTGTAGGTTGGCTGGCTGGAGACCCAAGCAAGAGTTGATGTTGCAGTTCAAGTCTGAAGCTCAGTCTTTTTCTATTAAGACCCTCACATGATTAGATGGGGTCCGCCCACATTATGGAGGGTGACTGAACATTATGAAAATGTGTGTGATTTTTTTTCTTCTTATGAAAATGACAAAAGTTATAAACTAGCAATTCATTTAAGGAAAAAAAAATGCCCAACCTCACTCATAAACAGAAAAATATCAAGTAAAACAATAACAAATTACTTTTTACCCATTAGACCTGGCAAAATTTACAATTTTGATA
>CAUYSK010123889.1:0-93842 GCA_963575035.1 Avahi laniger
ATTTCAAAATATTAAGGGAGTACGAATGTTTTGGGCTACATGGATTGCTTTCGTAATGTTCGAGTCCTGGCTTTAGGTGTGCCCATCAGCCAAATAACGTTCATTGTATCCATCAGGTAGGTTCCCCCACCCCTTCCCCACAGTTGATTTCCACTGAGTTTTACTTCCCTCTGTGCTCGTGCATGCTCATCAGTTAGTTCCAATTTAATAGTGAATACTTGTAATGTTTGTTTTTCCATTTTTTGGATACTTCACTTAGGAGATTGGTCTCCAACAAAGCCCATATGATCATCTTAATAGATTCAGAAAAAAACATTTGACAAATCCAGCACCCTTTCATGATATATAAATTACTTTATAAGTTGCTTCAGTGGCATTATTTCCAGGTCTTATTGCTTCTTGAAAAAATTTGCTTTTGCTTTTCATCTTTTAATTTCTGCACAACAATCTTTCATGCCTCTTTCTCTAATTTAAAATATTTGTGGTCCTTATGAGTGTTACAGTGCTGACAAGCATTGAATTTCTTTAATGTTGATACTGCAGTATCACAAAGCAAGCAAATCATCTTATCTTTAGCAGAAACAAAATAATATTGTAATTCCCAATCCTTATTTAAAAATCTGTTTTCTTCCTTCAACTTTCTTTTGGTCTTCTTTGACATGATGGACTGTTAAGCAGATACAATTAAAAATACTGTCGACCTGTGCAACTATTCACAAATCCCGCTTCAAGCAGAAACACAGTACACCGTTGTCAAAAGCTGATAACAGACTGGCATACTCGATGCCCATAAACTCTCACTAACCAGACTTGTGTAGTAGTGGCTCCAGTCAGGCAGGGGAAGTTAGAACTAAATCATGAGTGTAGAAGCTATCAATTTAGCCCTTATGGCTTACTGCTATTCTAATTGTGGTAGTCAACATGGGAGGATTATTTCATTGAACACATGTTCATTTTAAAAATAAAATAAAAATATAAAAGACGAACAAAAATGTATTAATAAAAATAAAAGGATTTGTTCTGTAAAATCTGGATTCAGTCGAAAGGCTGTGCTTAAGGACCTAGAAGGCCATACGTGGCCTTAAGGCCCCAGGTTTCCCATTCCTGGGATGATAGAGTATTAGGGAAAACTCTTGAGTTTAGTGTGGGGAATGTTAAGTCAAGCAGAGATGTGGATCAGCAGCTGCAGGGAGGCAATTGTTCTTTTCATAGGTGGGAGAAATTACAGCATATTTTATGCAGATGATAAGGATTCTGTAACAAAAAGGAGAAAAAATGGTTCAAGAGAGAGATGAAGAAATTGTCTGAGAAATATCTCTGAAATTATAGATGGGATATTATATTCACATTGGGGTTTTGGGCTTAAAGAAGAGCACAGAGAAAGAACAGGAGGGGTGTATTTTCATCTTCACTGCTCCTTCAGGAGCACTGTTCTTAAAATATCCTTTTTAAAATAATATCTTACAATGCTTTCTCTCTTTTTTTAAGTATATTTTACATACTTTGAAATAAGCAGATATTAAATATAAGTACTATAGGTTTTGACAAATGCATACACCCATGTAAATCACACTTTCATTAAAATATAGACATAGCTCCCTTTTTCTCAGTTCCCAATCGATAACCTCTCCATTCTTGTCAAACTTCTAAAAGCAATTTCTATTATGCCTTCTTTTCACCATATGATAGCTTTGCCAGTTTTAGAACACATATAAATAGAATCATAAAGTATGTACTCTTTTGCTTTTGGCTTCTTTTACTCAGCTTAATGCCTTGGGATTCATACATGTTATTGTATGAATCAGTAATTTGACATTTTTATTACTGAACAGCTCTAGTGTGCTAATACAACACATTTTATTTACATGTTATGATGGACATTTTGATTTTCTTCTGTTTTTTGGCAATAATGAGTGGATTTTCTAGGAATATTTTTGCAAAAAACTTTATATTGGCATATGATTTTCTTTCTTCTGGATAAATACTTAGGAATTGAAAGGCTCAATTATAAGATACATGTATATTTTTAGCTTTGTAAGAAATCATCATACTCTTTTCTAAAATGATTGTCTGTTTTACATTCTTCTTAGAAACATAGAATAGTTCTGGTTGTTCCACCCTCCTCACCAACCCTCAGTTGTTATCTCATTGTGGATTACATTTCATTCTCCTGATGATGTTGAGCACTTTTTTCCCATGCACACATTTGCCATTTGTTTGTCTTGTCTTTCTTTGTGAAGTATATCTTTATTATTGTTGTTAATTCCCTGGTTTGTCTTTTAACATTGGAGCTTTGGTTTTTGTGTAATGCGTGTTCTGCAATTCAGATATATGTACTGTAAACATTTATCCCAGTTTGTGGTCTGCCTATACATCTTCTAATGATATCGTTCCTAAAGCAGATGTTTAATTTTAATAAAGTCCAACTTCGCTTCCTCTAAGATCACAAAGTATTCTTCTATCTCTGTGACTGAGAATGTGGGTTGGGATGTCCCTGGAGTTGTGCTTTGGAGGTGCAGGAACTGGAGCCACATCCTGCTGGCCAGAGCAGTCTGGCATCAGACAAATCTGAGATGTTTGTCACCGTTTGGGAGAACTACCGCACAGTGTTTCTTTGCAGAAGAAGGCTCAGGGACAGCTCTGAAAAACCAAAGGTTATCTACGCCCCTCTATTCTCCACAGCTCCCAGAGTCTGAAGTGTTCCATCCGCAGGTGCTCAGTTATTTCTCTTCCTCAACCTCAGAGACTCTGTGAGGCTGTTTGTTTTGCCCCGACTGTTCTTATTCTCCGTTTTCATTGAAACCAGCTTAAAGCCAAACACCATTTACTCCAGGAAACTTCTCCTGGACTTGCCCGGTCCCACCCAGACTACTCTGCACCTCCACCACCACCATTCGCCCTCTTTTAACACTTGGTGCTACTAATTATCTTTACTGATGTTTTAAAAATAATGTTCAAATTCTCTCTAGTCTATGTTTCAGGATCATGTAAGATTTGTTTTCCACTTTGTTCCCAACGCTAAGTGACATTTCATTTTCATTCTTTCTAATTTTCATTTTTTTGTTAAAAAAATCAAATCTTCTCAAACTTCATTTGCATAAACATATTTTAGATATATTTTCTTTTAATGGAAAATATGCTCTAGGAAGCTGTGTGATTTCAATAATAAAGCATCCATAATCACAAAAAGCCCACAATAGGTAAATATTGGAACATTATGCTATATATTATTAATCTAAGCAAAAATTGGGGAAAATAAGTTATTAATATTATTTTGTTGGAGACATATATATGAATTTTTAGTTCTATGTCAGAATACATACACATATGTATTTCTTTGTGAAATTTCCTATAATGGACCTAATTTTTTTCTAAATTATTGCTTTATAATTATGTTATTCAAAAAGAAACATACACGTACACACACAAACACACATACATCATTTTTCATATTTTCTCCAGTTACTTCTTAGATTCCATAAAGCACTTTAACTGATCTAATTCAAACTAAGACTTAGGTAATTCAAAATAAAATCATTATATTTAGCAAATAATACAATGGGAAACATGTTAAATTATCTCTGATTCAGATTCCAAATACGGAAAATGGTGGCGACACTACCTACGTCATAGAAGCAAAACAAAAATTAAATGAGATAACACATCCAAAAATGTTGCCCAGTGCCTGGTTTAAAGAAGATTTTAGTCAATTATCTTTATTAATATTCATAAAATCACCTCAGTTTTGTATTACTTTTGCCTAAGTTATTTTATTCAACTACGTTATTCCTTCATCTAGAAGGAATTTTTGAACCATGTACTTTAGTGTAAGACTGCAAATATTATTGTATTAAGCATTTTCTTTACTAGAAACTATAAATTTCAGAGCAATAAAGTATAATATTTTTTTCTTGGAAACAAAATTACTAGATTTAGTGAAAATGTAAGCAGTTGGGAATGTAGGCTACAGGAAACAAGTTTAACCCCAGCAAGATCTATGAAGTTTATAGTGACCCTTCTGTTTCCGTCCCATTCTATCTTCCATTAAAGTGACAAAATGACTCATGTTCAATATACTTTTGTGAAATTTGAATATAAATATTCTTTAAATACTAGGTAAAATATATTAAAATAGAGGACTTAAAGAAAAGACAGAACTTCTGACAGAATTGTGGAAACGTAATAATAAATCCTAAGGGAAAATGCTTCAGATAAAGGGAATAGTCATCTCGGCACTTCTACGAATACCACTGTATAGGAACTGCTGGCTTGAACAACAAGTGACATGAGACTAGACGGAGCATTTGGATTACTATTTAAAGTATTTGCTGATTTGCCTAACTCTACAGTAAACTACTTTAGCCATAAAAATCATGTCTTAATTATTTCATACTTAAATCACCTGGAGGCTATATGGATTAAATGTTTTCTTTCAAGCCTTCAATGTTTAAACTCAAATGTTTAATATTCAAAGATGTTATTGAAAAAAAGTTTGTCTTTGGTAAGTTGCATGCATTTTTTGTCCAAGTGGCCATAATTATCATTGCCTTTGTGAACTCATATGCATTTTATGAGAAACTCAAAGCAGTCAATGCTTACATGCATCGAGTATTTTGGTTGTTTATTGGCTTGGGGTTTAAAGTACTAATTGTGTCTCTCTTGCATCACTCATCAAGTGAGTACTTAGTTTTAAATATCATATTTCAATTATTCTTATGTTGCAAAGCTTTTATTATATTTCTTTCCCAATTACATCTGTATTTTTTTGCATTTAGAAGAACATATTGAAGTTATTAAAAATGATGATACTTGTTCAGCCTGTGTCTTCAATCATGTGTGAAGAATGTCACAGGGGAATGAACAAATTACTTAATTAAACTCGTTTTATGTAAACCGCTTTTATGAATGACTCTTAATTCCTGAAAATAATAAAAGTTGTATGTATTTGCAAAAATATTGCATACTAAATTAACTTATAATGGCCTTGTCACATCCTAGAACATTGAAAATATTTTACAAAGGTTTTATGGGCTTGAGCTCATGACAGGTCACTAATGGAGTCTACTTAATGTATGTCTTAGGAAGCATTTTTTCAGACATTTTATATAGATCAGCTCCCGAAGAGATACTCTTTCTATGATTAGTCATGTATAGTGATCACAACTAGATTAAATTGATAAAAAGAGGTTATACTTACTCTCACTGAACATTATTTATACATAAATATAAAATAAATGTGAGACAGAATTCTATACTTTTGTGAGGAAAAGATCTTAAAAAGGCCTTCTCCCCCTCACTCACACAGAGTTTACAAACTGGCTATTTTTAAAAGACAGAAGCATGTGAATTGACCAATTAAATGTTGGTGGGAAACCAGTGTTTAAAGATATCCTACTCAATATGCAAATACACAGAGAATACTTAAGTTTTTATTAAATGTCAGTGTCTTATTTGGCAAGTTGCAATATACAAGTACTATGGCAAGTAAAATACAGTCAAACAGGTTGCAAGTTTGAGTGGTATTTTAGCTTCATTTTTAATCACAAACTCTTTCAATGTTTATGTATCAGTTAAATTGACTCAAGTTTGAGATAACATACCATTATTCATGTGTCATAAATTTTCTTTTTTTATTTTGGAAATAAATCACTTCTATTCTATGTTATTCTATTATATTGAGCCAAGATAGGTTTCACAGTCGTCTCAAAATAATGCTGTCAGAAAATTTTGCCAATGCACTGGGATTGGAACATGAAATATAATTTATCCGGGGCAGCTGAAAATATATCAACTACTTATTTTATCTATTTTAGTGGGGAAATAAATGATTTTACTAATTATTTTACTAAATTAACAACAGCAAAAAATATTTTAATGAAAGATTGTATATTAGTAAACATTATTATTATGTATCCCATAAGATGTAGCCTGTTACTTATCATGAGCTAGTGTAGGTTAGACAGGGAAAATGTTTAATTTGCTGGTTAATTAATTTCTTTATCTGCCCCCAATGGAAAATTGCATTGCTTCAAAATGAAATGTCCCAGGTGAACTTTCAATTTGGTTCATTCAACGTAGATCTTTTTAAGTTCTTTAAGGTAGAATTAGAAAACAATACTTGAGTACTAAATGAGATTAAATTTATGAGATAAAAATTCAGGTGATGTTTTACACAAACTAAGTAAATGTATTTACTATAAGTAGTTTAACTATGTACTATATGATTTCTTAATATGTCCCTGAATTCTAAATTCAAGAATGATTTTGAAACTGATAAATTATTATGCCCTTGGAAAACATTTCAGAACGGAATCCTTTGATATTTAGTCATTTTGGAGCAAATACATTTCCAGAAAAGAGAGTTTATTAGTTTTAAACAGTCCATGCTTGATCATTGCTCTAATGTAGAATCATACTTACAATAAGCATACACATGCTGAAGTTTCCATAAGGTAAGAAATAGAAAAACAGGTTTTTATGCCAGAAGATTATAAAATGATACACGTTCTCTCATTGTCCACACATTTGTAAGAAAAGTTAATTAGTGTATGTGACAGTTAATTTTAGGTGTAAACTGGACTGGATTTAGGATATGCAGATACTTAGTAAAGCATTACTTTTAGGTATATCTGTGAGGGTGGTTCCAGAAGAAATTGTCATTCGAATCAATGCACTGAGTTAGGAAGATCCGCCCCCACCCAAAGTGACCTGGAGTCATCCAATCATCTGAGGGCCTGAATAGGAAAAAAAACGCAGAGAAAAGGTGAATTTTCTCTCTTTTCTGGAGCTGGGACTCTTCCTGTCCTTGGATGTCAGAACCCAGGCTATCCAGCCTCAAGGCTTCAGAACGTGCACCGGTATCCCTCTGAATTTGTGGGCTTTTGGTCTTGAACTGAAAGTTACACCATTAGCTTCCCTGGTTCTGACCCTTTCAAGCTTGGACTGAGCCACCCTGCTGGCTTCCCTGGTTTTCCTGCTTGCATACAGTCCATTGTGTGGTTTCTCAGCCTCCATAATCAGGTGAGCCAATTCCCCTAATAAATCACCTCTTATCTATCTATCATCTATCTATCAATCTATCTGCCTATATCCTGTTGGCTCTGTCTCTCTGGAGAACCCTGACTAATATGGTCAAGTTGGATTAAAGTTTCATGATATCAGCTTTTAATGTGAATTTCAGTAATTTTAAAGAGTTTTTTTAAATTAATGCTCATTAAATATGAGCTATAAAGTTATTATTATTTAATTCTTAGCATATCTGAACTTGGAGGTACCAGTAAGATCATCTAGTAATCCAACCAAAGGTCAAGATATAATTGCGCTGTTTTTTCCTTGCAAAATATTTGAAACTTGGACTGAGTGGGGAGAGGGGTGGCAAGGGCAACACACGTAACCTAAATATCTGTATCCCCATATTATGCTGAAATAAAAAAAAATGCATAACAAATTACCTTTGGGAAAATATTTTATTTCAAATTTTATTTCTTTCAATTTGGAGTTTATTGTTCTGCTTTTTAAAGATACGTCTTCTTGTAACAAAGTGGTAGGAGCCTAGAAATTAAAAAATATATAAATAAAATCTCAGTGATACAAAAATAAAACTCTAAAATAACTCTTAATTTTTTTCAAATATTTTTAAAAGTGAAATGACAAGTGTTCAGCATCTGAAGCAAAAACAATAAAGCAAATAAGACTCTGATTAATGTAAATGCATTTGAAATAACTAAGAAAAAAAGTGCTTGTTTAGTTTTTAAAAGTTTAGACAATGCCTGCAAAGAAAGGCTTGTTCTTAAATCCTTGCACATAAATTAGATTAATGCATCATGATAATCTAAAATATGCCTAGAGTCATCAACAGCTAGAAATGTGTTTGTGTCTTCAGAAAAATAGGAGATTTAGAAATGAAAGAGGAATAGGCAAATTTATTTCAAAGTTTGTTATCCGAAAGCTCAGCTTACATTTTATTTTCTCTGACATCCAAGATTCTTTTATCCCATCCTCTCTCAATTATGGAATAGACAGAAAGAAATGGATAAAATAAAGAATACGTGGATTTTGTGTGAGAAAACTCAGCTCAACTGCAATTTAAAATTCAGCTTCTTTCCATTGCTATTCTTTTTACCTGGTCTCTTTAGTGGAATCTCTGTCCCGTGATCAGCTGTGTGGCATAAGGAACAAGATAAGGAATATTTTCCAACATTTCCCGCCTATATTAGCTTCTCATTTTAAATAGCTTTTCTCTCTGCTTAGGTCAAGTACTAAGTAAGTTATCTTTGAAATGATTTTCACATTGAGTTTTTTTCCATGCTTATAACCATATTGTATAGAGAGAAAATCAGTTATACAAGCAAATCTGTCCCTTTCTAAGCACAAGTATTGCTATTTCATACTATACACGTTTTATCCAGTCACTAGCATGAACTTTATTCAAGTAACTCGAGTTACTCCTGTGCATCTGAAATATGAATTGTGGAATTTGGAATTCAGTGAAATGTGAAATTTAGCCAAAAAAAAAAAAATCAAACCCATATGCTAAAAATACAGGCACAAAGTAACATGAAGTGAAAAGAGCTTATGGTTTATGTTACCTACTAATGAAATTTACCAAAGCTCCAATTCCTTCAAAAAGTTAAACCGTTTTACTGAACAGCTTATAACAAAACACAAGTTATAATCTTCTCAAGATCTCTGAATGTATTAATTGAAAATATAATAATATTCTTTAATTCTTCTAACACTAGTTTCTTTTACAGCATCTACAAATCTGGATTCAACTCCAAGTTCTAATTCTAGGCCCGGTAAGCACTTAAATGAATTCAGCAAGTAACGTAAGCATCCTGTTTTCATTTTACTGCTTATAAAGTAAGAATATTAAAGCTTGCTTTCAGTGTTGTGAGAACTAATTATTGAATGTTTATAAAGCTCCTTCCAGCTTTAAAGCATAAAATTCACAGAAGTATTTCTTATACTCACAATGGTTATTCTCTCATCAATTCAAATCATGGAGGAAGTATTATTATTTACTATAATCAAAAACAGTATTACAAATGGAGGCAAGGAGAAGATGATATAGTGCATTATACATATTGCAATTATTTATTGAGGAGTGAGTTTCCATGTTTTATAGTTTTTACCTCCAGCTGTGCTGAATAACAAAAATTTAAGAGTTACATCAATAGTCTAACTTGAAAAAGAAGAGTATTTCTGTAAATCTGAAACCATTTAATGAAAACCAAATTAAACCAATATAATCAAATAATATACCTTTACAATGGATAGTTATGCAAGTTGAGAACTGTAAGAGGAGGTAGGAAAGCTTATTTGGATCATGCTGTGAATGCATTGTGTACACCATCAAGAGAGGTTAAGTTTATGTCTGTTCATGGTTCATTTGCTGGTCTAAAGGCTAGTGTTAATCAGTGGCAATATATTTTATTTGTCTCTTTATTTTTGTTTATTTCTTTGGGTATGCTGAGAAAAGAGAAGAATAAAGACAATAAGGCGAATTTTAAATAGAACTTTACTTTTCTTCCCCAATTTTATATTCTTCCCACATTTTTGGTTTAGTATTTCCCTTGCTTTTATGAAGCATTGGTAATAGTAAATAGTAGTAGTTTGTTTGTGCCGATGTCCTTCACAAAATTTTAAAAGATAACAACTTTATACTGGTCTTTTTCATTTTTTCCTAAATTTTCATTCTTTTTCATATCCAAATGTCTGAAGAATGCAAGTTTGACATTAGCATATATGTGTTCAAGGATTATGTTTCACAGTTCTTGTATAACAAGTGGAAAACACACTGTATAATGGTTAGAGAACGTTAAAATTTTATTAATAGTAATGAAAATACCTGGAAAATCAGCTCTGTATATTGTATTATTTGTATAAGTAGGGGCGAAGAGGGAGAATGGAAAACAAAATTCGTTTATCATGCAACTAATGCAAATATTCTTTGAGAACATGGCTTAGAGATCTAATATTTAACTTTGTGTGATTAATTTAGAGTATCTTAGGCCAATAAAAATAAACTAGCATTATATTCTCTCTTATTACTGTATCACATGAAAGTGACTTATTAAAAAGGAAAATTAAATACAATTCAGATTTTAATAGTTTACAAATCTCAAAATATATTTGAACAAATTTGAAACATAACATGTTGAATTTACATATGCAGTTTGGCTATGCCAAAGATTTGTTTGGTGAGTTGATGAAAATGTTAACCTTTCTCCTTTATCTTTTTGACTAGTGAAATAGGATAATCTTCTCACAATGAACTTTTGGAGTTATAACTTTAAGAATAATCAATAATGTGAAGCCTATAGTGTTAATGTCATTGGTCTTTTATAAATGATTGATAGAAAGGGCTGGTTTTAAAACACTAAGCTGTCCAGTTTTGGTCTGTGACAAATAACATCAACATGATCATATCTGGAATAAGAAAATAAAATCCCACCCATCTGCTTAAGATCTGTGCTACGTAAAACTCTAGGAACCGGAACAGTATCAGCTTTTTGTGTTTCTTAGTGATTAGAATGTATTCAAGCAACAGTGATGAACAAAGAGAATAATGGCATTTTTTAAGTCAAATTTCATTTAAAAGGCTTTTGATCAAACATACAGCTTTGAGCAACAAATTATTCCCCACTTTCGAACTTTTGTCAAATAGCTTGCTTTATGTTTGGCCATGGAAACATAAAAGTGCTTGTGTTGCTGATAAAACTAAAGAAGAGTAATTATGCTGTATAAACTAATGTAAATATGGTGTACTGTTTAAAGAAAATACAGTTTTGTTTTAATTTATTTTCCCAGCTGACTAGGGGCTCTGTAAAAGCTTAACAGAGTCACAGATATTTTATATAAAGTAAGAATTTGGTAAGCTGTTATTAACTAATAAGCCAGGATTTTTAATACTCAATTGTCTATTTGAAGATCAATTTGCTTGTCTCATATTTCTTTTATGAAGTCCATAAGAAATAAGTAAAACTATGTTAAAATTTTTAAATAAAAATGACTCAAAAATAATTAAAATCACCTAAAGTTTCCTGAATATAGTGTACTGTTTCTTGGATTTAACCCTAACCAATATAAAAGAGATCTTCTTTGGCGAAATGTCTGTTTAACTATTTTGTCATTTTTGTTTTTAAAGTTCTTTATACATTCTGAATATGATTTATTTATCCAATATATGCTTTGCAAACTTTTTCTCTCTGTCAGTAGTCAGTCTTTTCATTCTTTTAGCCATGTCTTTCAAAGAGCAGATATTCCTAATTTCCATATTTTTTAATACAGATAGTGCTTTTGGTGTCATATCTAAAAAAATCTTCCCAGAATACAACATCACAAAGATTTCTTCCTGTTTTTCTTCTAAAGGCTTTACAGCTTTAGGTTTTACACTTAGGCATATAATCTATGTCAAGTTAATTTTGTATATGATGTGAAATTCATATTTCAATTTTGTATATGATGTGACGTATTTCTGCAAATGATTAGCCAAAGTCTGAGCATTATTTCTTGACAACACTAGGCTTACTTCCTGAATTGTCTTTTTACATTTGACAAAAATCAGTTGTTAAAAGTTACTAAAAAAAAATCAGAAATAGACCCCTATGAGGAACTATTTCTGAACTCTCTTTTTCATTGATCTATTTATTTATCTTGATGTCAATATCACACTGCCTTGATTACTGTTGCTTTATAATGCATCTAAAAATTAGGTTGTATTAACTCTCCAATTTTATTATTTTTCTATGTCATTTCGGCTATTCCAGTGATTTCAATTTATGCATTTTGGCTGATTCAGAATTTTTGAATCAACTTTTCAATTTCTACAAAAATGCCTGTTGGGGATTTGGTTGAGATTTCCTTAAATTTATACATCAATCTGGGTAGAATTGACATCTTAACAATATTTAGTCTCTTGACATATGAACAAGCTGTTTTCCCATTTATTTAGATATTAAATTTTTCTCAGCAATGTTTTACAGTTTTCAGTATACAAGTCATGCACATTCATCCATATTTTTTACCAGATTTATCCTTAAGTATGTTATAGTTTTGATGCTATTGTAAATGATATTTTTTAATTCAATGTATAAATTTTTATTAGTACAAATAGGTTTAATGTTTCTGCATTTTCTTGAAGATAATGCCAGATACCTGTAGTTAGACAGAATATTAGAATAAGGGAAATAACAATTTTAGCCATAGTCACCAATGTTTATGGGCAAAAATGTACCCTGAACTGGAAAGCAGTAGGGCCTTTCAATGCTCATTTACATGGTGAGAAACTGCTGCTGTTCTGCAGCTGGCCTCATAGTCATGAGTGTTCGTAACAGGCAAAGCCGAACTGACCAATGGTGGCCTTGAAAGCTCAATATATCACGAGTAGGAATTGAAGAACAGGGAAAATATTACTGTGGTTAAATGCAACAATATCAATTGGAAGGGAATATAAAATGTGTGCATGGGGGTGGAGTATGAAAAGAATTGCATAAAAAACAGTAAAGTTATTTCATTCCGATTGTGAACTTATATGATATCATTTTTTTATTTTTAAGCATAATGCATTATATGTTGGTTTTATGATGATGACAAAAGAATCAATATTATTGTAAAAGTTGGTTGTTTTAGTAAATATTTTACATGCTAGTAAGTGTTCACTTACGATAAAGGATTTTGAATATGACAGAGACAAATAGATATCATTTATGAAACAATAATCATTGTTAAAAGGGGATTATTTTGCATGATTGTACTTTAATTGGATCTGTATCATGTGTTCAGAATGAAAAAATAAATAAAAATGTGGATGGAGGGAGAAAAAAACTGCCAACAATTAGTAACAGTATAAAAATGACAGTCTTAAGTTCATTGAAAATTGTTGAATTATTTTCCCTATGATATGACATTTAAATTTCAAATTTATTTAGAGCAATTAATAATTGAGTAAACTTTGGTCACTTTAGATTCTATTTCTGACTTTGATTTTCACTTTCAACTTAATGTATTCATATTAATATTTGAAGACCCAGATTGGTAACCTAAATAGATAAAAACCTTGAAGTCACAACTTTGGAATAAATATCCTACAATTTTAAATACGCTGGATTTTCAGCATTCGTATATTAGAATAATTCTGTTATTAAAATTAATGAGATTATATCATATTTTATATGGAGGAACAAATTTCTTAGATATAGTTCTAGCTAAGATTAAGAGCAATATGTCGATAACAACGACGATGGAAATATCAAATAATAAATATCCCAAACATGTATAAACATTAATGTCATTATCTTTCCATTTTTTGTTATCCGTCACATACTTCCCTGTTAGTATGAAATAATGAGAAGGAGAAACAGCACTTTTGCGTAAAAATAAAAGTACACAATATACTGGAAATGTACACTATCACGAACAAAATGTTCAGTTTTATTTTACCAGCACACATAGAATAATGAAAAATAGTAAAAAGATATATGTGAAAGCATTCGGAATTTTTATATTCAGCCAGAAAAAAAGTGAAAGTTGATTTTTGTATTATATTTTCAAGAGTACTACACATATAATAGTGGGGGAAAAAAGAAGAATTTGAAGAAGTACAGTAAAATATAGAACTTTTTTTTTTTTTATTAGTGCTAAAATGCTTGGAAGTTATAACCAAAAGAGCTCTTGACCTCATGAGCACCTCTATCTTTTATGAGAGCAAAAATATCTCAAGTGGCACCGCGCTTCTTTTTCTAACCCTGGTTTCATTAATTTAGATATACAGTAAATGTTCTTTTTAGTGTTCTTGTTTGGTCAAGTCAAAAGAAAGCATAATAGCCGTGGGATCACAGGGAAAATGATGAAGGATTGGTAAAAGTGAAGTAAATCGGTTTGGGTATTGGCCTGTCAGTGGAGATGAATCAGGTTACAGCAGACTTTTCTTTTAAATTTTTTCAAAAACAAAAAAAGAAAGAGAGAGAGAGAGAGAGAGAGTGAGAGAGAATTTTATTCCTGAAGCAAATTCTTTCTCCTCCTTATTATTAATTTTATTCATTGTTAATATGGAAATATAGCTCAGAAAATTCTAGAAATTTTTACCTTTCAAATATTTTTAGTTAAATGTACAAATGTACTTGTCATATATTTCGGTGGGAAAATCAGCATGTTTTCAGAACCCCCAACACCCTGATAAAAATGTGAAAATACACTATTTAATAAGTATATCCATCCATGTGAAAAACTAGATAGATCACCAACCACAATTAACTTGGTAGTTTTAATTAAAAAAAAATAGCAAACAAAATAAGCCTCCAAATTTTACTTTTAGACTTAATTGGTTATGTAATAGAAAGAACATTTTTATTTTCTTTAACTAGCTCTACAATTCTGCTATCATTCTCTTTGGTTATGTTGTATAGCCCTGGTCTAAAAAGAGATCCAAAATAAATCTAAGCTCCTAACCTTTTATCAATGTGTATTAAATCTTTCAAAATTAATGATAGGGTCTTTCTCAAATTAATCAACTAGGAAAAATGAGGAATATATTTTTTAAAAAGAAGCAATTAAATATATATATATATATATATACCACAAAACAGTTTTTTTAAAAGATTACTGTATATTGACAAATTATAATTGTATATATTCATGGAGTACAAAATGATAATATGATTTTTTAATGCAATGTGGAAAGATTAAATTAATAATTAGCATATCTATCACCTCAAATATTTAACCATTTTTTGTTATGAAAACGTTAGAAAAAAATAGAAAAATTAGTCAGGTGTGGTGTCACACGCCTACCCTCTTAGTGATATTGAAAGTTATCCATCCTTTGATGGATGCTTAGGTTGATTCCATAGCGTGGCTGATGTGAATAGTGCTGCAATGAACACGGGAATGCAGATAACTCTTCGACACACACATTTCAAATCTTTTGAGCAGATACCCAGCAGTGGAATTGTTGGATCATATAGTAATTATATTTTTAGTTTTATGAGACAGTCTTATAGTGTTTTCCTTAATAGTTGTATTAATTTACAATGCCACCAACCGTGTACAAGTGTTCACTTTTCTCTACATCCTAATCAACACTTGTTAACTTTTGGCTGTTTGATAGTAGACATTCTCTTTTTTAGTGATTTGTCCCATCAAAAACTATGTTTCTTGTATGTTGTCACTGATTTACAATTTTGTTTTCTTTTGTCGGTCAAGAATTTTTAATTGTTTCTAAGCAGAGTGAGATAACTATGTGAAATTGAAACCTTAATTCTAAAATCAGGCTTTGTGGGCCTTTTGTGCGCTAACAATTGCACAATAGTCATTATTTAAAAGCTAGCTATATGAAGAGTAGAAAGCATTAATAATTAATCACACTGATAAAAATTTTATTTTTGGCTTTTTAAAAAGTCAAATTCTGAAGATTCAGTTAAATTGCTCCATGTTTTATTTTAATATTTGAAATTTTCTAACTGCTTAATGATTGTGATCTTTTGACCTCAAGAAGTAGACTACTTTTCCTGAGAACTCTTTTAAAAAGGCACAAACAACTTCTCAGAAGAGTAAAGAATCTGACTAAAAGAGAAGGGCTCTGCCCGGGTGAAACGTGCTAATTAGTTATACTTCACCTGAGTGAAATAGTGCTAATTAGTAATACTTCACCCATCTAATGCCACCTTAACTCCAAACACTGAAGCAGTTTGATTCAAAGAAACAAATTGAATAAGAATGTACTCACCACTCATTTTGACTCTATTGGATTTGGAGAATTGATTCATGGCAATTCTGAGCAATTGCCCAATTTAAGGGAAATTATTTCAGATAGTGTTCACTGTAATTTTAAAGTTACTGCCTTTTCTAGAGGTTACTATATCATAGACAACTGAAATTTTTCTCAGAGCTGTTCAATTGCAAATAAACAATTGGAGCTTCACTTTATTATTTATAATTCAATGATGTCAGGAACAATGAAAGAGATATTCATCTACTTGGCAGATTTCATAGAAACATGCATTTATGAAATACTGATTTTATATCTACACTGCATAATAGCAATATGTACCCAAGAATAACCTGTTTGGTAGACTATTGTATTTTAATCTCAGTCCTCTGGAGAGTTATTTAATCAAAATAGCTCTGCTTAAGTGCACTACAAAAGGAGACAGGAAAAAAATGTCAGAGGATCAAGGAGAAACAAAGGACTAGGAATTATAATACTAAAAGTAATTTAGTGCCTTTATGCATGGTAATTTTTTTTCTTCTTAAACTTGAGGGGGAAAACTCTCAGCCAAGTCAGGAATATCAGACTTACAACTGAGATCTCAGTGAATGGCAAAATAAATTCTCATACCCATGAACAACTAAACACCTAGATTAAACGTGTTAAATCAAAATGGAAATATAAGTTGTACAGAGCTCCTTAATAATCAACGTTTGTGAAACACTAATTGGTACGATATGATTGTACGCAACCATTTTGGGTGTTATTCTTCTGTCTTCTTAACTCTTTTTGTGCACATAATTTTAAATAGGCTTTTCAGCATTTCTATGAGCTAAATTTTAGAAACGCTCGTGACTTATAACGAAGAGTTAAACAACGCAATGCCCTTGCACATACATCAGGTATTAAGGTATATGCTCTTACTTTACTGTGGAAATCTATGGTAATTATTCTATTAATGTGTAGCATATGTTTAACCAACATGCCTAATTATCTTAAACTTTGATTACTGAGGTTAAAACAATATAGGAGGCACAGAATACTAAAGAGAATTTTACTTCTACTTATTTTTGTGTGTAAATTCATCATCACCTTTCTCCAATGTAAATGAATCCTGTCAATATTTCCTTCCAAACTACTATTACAGGGTCTGATCTTTCCTCCTTGGCATTAAATAATTATTGATATTACCATCTGTATCTTTTTTAATGCCTTTCATAGCATTCCAGGTATATACTATATGCCCACGGACTTTTCAAAATTTGTAATTCACCTCAAAGTAATAATCAAGGACAACACTTTGTTTACTTTTTCTGGCAGTATTTATTATTATTGACCAATACAGTTCTACTGCTAATTCAGACAACAGTTGGTAGTAAGAGGGTCATGCAAAAAATATAAATTATGGCCGAGCACAGTGGCTCATGCCTGTAATCCTAGCACTTTAGGAGATTGAGCCAAGAGAATCGCTTGAGGCCAGAAATTTGAGACCAGCCTGAGCCACATAACGAGAACCTTTCTCTACAAAAAATTGAAAAAATTATCCAGGTGTGGTGTCACGCACCTATAATCCCAGCTACTCGGGAGGCTGAGGCAGGAGGATCACTTGAGCGCAGGAGTTTGAGGTTACAGTAAGCTATTACTGTGCCGCTGCACTCTAGCATGGGTGACAGAGCGTAATTCTGTCTCTAGAATGAATAAATATAAATAAAAGAAAATAAAATATAAATTGTGGATACAATTTTTTTTTTTTTGTGGATATAAATTTGACTCCATATTTCTGTCAGGACTGACTTGCTTGGTTTCTGAGAAATCACTTGCTTGAATTCATCCCCACGTGCTCTTACATCATTGCTTTGATTTTAAAAATTATCACCTCCTTACTGCCAATCAGTGAGTAGCCACTGCTTCAACCAAGCATGATTCAAAAACTATATCTTATGGGACGGTCCTACACCCATGGATGGTCATTTTAATGACAAAATCCACTTATCATGGATTTACCCACCTGAATCCTGGGCCTACACTCCATCACACTCGTGAGGCTTGGTGGCATTCTCCCGGGCCTACACTGCACCACCCTTGTGGGACTTCAAGGAGAGCATGAAGTTCAAGCTGCTCGCTATACCAGAAGTAACAAACTGACTAAATCCATTTGGCTGGTTATCTCCTCACAGACTATAGTTATGAAAGTGTAACAAGCCCACCTGGCTGCTTAGGGACTGCTTAATTACCTGATAATTGCAAGGCTTTCCAAAGATTAGACCGGAAAGTAAAACAATGTCGTTTTTGTCACATTCTATTGGTCAGAGCATGCCTCAGAATTAGACCAGATGCAAGCAATGAGGGGTCTTTGTCTTGATAGGAGGAGTGACAATGTCACATAGGAAAGGCATATTCCTATAATAATAGAATTCTCACTCTCGTCTCTGAATCTCATAACTTCCCAGTCATAATTTTCTGTCTTTGGATCTCGGTGTTATGAGATTGTAATTACTTAAATCTACATCGTATTCTACGAATTCTCTTTGCAGTTCTTTCTAATCCACTGTAAAGCAAGTTTACTGAATTTCCCAGCTTTTTACTAAAGTATAAAAAAACATACAAATTGCATATAAGTCACAAAAATGCAGCTTGATGTATTTTCACAGACTACCAACAGCCATGGAACTAGGCCCTAGATCAAGAAAATAAAATATTGCCAGTAATTGGAACCCACTCTCATGCCCCCATCTGGTCACTACACCAAGGATAAATTACAGTTTTATTGTTTTTGAACTTTATAGGAACAAAATCATAGTTCTGTATTCTTTTTGTGCCTGTTTTCCTTTGTTCCACAGTATGATTAGAAGAATCATCTATGTTGTAACTCAATCTACATTCTCTGAACAGAGGCTATTATGTTAGAAAACTCTGTCTAAAAATAAAAAAAAAAATTTGAAAGATATTTTTAAAATTTAAAACACCTTGATAAATAATATATGTTAAATACAAAGAAGCTATAGTTGAAATTAGTATTTATAATGAAATAATTTGAAATGATTAGTCTTCAAAATTTATGAGCCAAAGATAAATTGTTACTATATAGGGAATTTAAATACTTGTTTGTGTATAAGAAAAAAGTTAAGTGCAAATTAAGGATCTAAGCATCTCACTTGGCGCTTAATGAACTATTAATAAAATAACCCTTCAAAAACTACAGAATGGAAATAATTTAAAATAGGGCAGAACTAAAAAAAATATACAAAGACATATATGCATGAAAACTGTCAGAGACAAATTTATTTTTTTCTTTTGAAAGATGTGTATATTTAAAATTATCTAGCAAAATTAACAAAAGAAAAAATCGATGAGTTATAAAAATGTCCTAGATCCCACAACCTTCTTTCTTGTATCCCTTGTATACTTTCTTGTATACCCTTGACAACATGACATAGTAGCTCATTTTGAAAGAGTTGGACAGTAATTCCTGAATTCTTGAATTTGGACTGGCTTTGTGACTTGCTTTGATAAAATAGAATATGAAAGAAGTGACAATATTCCACTTCTGAACTCTGAGAACAGATGATCCCATAGCTAACCCATATTCATATGAACTTAAAATAGCCTATTGTCTTAAGGATTTGGATTTGAAGTTGTTGAATATACAACATTATTGTAACAGACACAGAGTCCATTACATTAGCATATTATATATCTCTAAAGAAGATACTTGATAAGTAAAAGAATAGTTCTTCTTAATTTTAATAATTAATAATTAATTATGTGAAAATAATTAATAAAAAATTTTTTTAAAGAAGAGTAAAATAACATATTCTACTTAACTCAATTTAAAAAACACATTGTGATAGCTGTAGTTGATACTAAATAAAGAATATTTATAGTAATGCTCTTATAGCTTTACTTAAAATCAAAAGTACTGAGCAGTAGTAATGCTACTACTTTGGAATTTATAATTGGAATATATAATTATTATATATGTGAAATATGTAATCTCTTAAGTAGCTAAAAGAACTTTTAGAAAAGTGTCTCTGTAGCCCTACTAGACACCATTGCAGACCCAAATAATCAAGGTCTCAAGAAAAAATTCTTGATGCCAAAAAACATGCACTTAGAAATTTGACTGTTCTTATTATCAAAATAAAAAATTTAATACATAGTCTAAAGATATAACTGCAGCATTTATGAGCAGAATTTAAAAATAAACTCATGAAGCTGATCAAGCTACAAAATGGAGTGTTTATTGGTAATAAAATATAAACAAAAGAAACAAGATATAGCCAATAATTATTCTGTTATCTACACATTTCAGTGGTATTGCTCCTACATAAGGGGTATTTTCTTCTGCAAATCTAGGGACAGATTTTCCAGGATCAGAACAAATATTCTTTTCTTCAATAGCCTTAACAAATGCTGGTAAGTTCTTGTTTGCCAGTCTCCATTTTTATTATACTAAACACATGCTACGCTGCTTCTTGTCTGGTGAGCAGGAACAAAACTAAAAATAATAAAGAGGAGGTTGTTGTTTTGCTTGTATTTGAGAAACAATCTTCTTTAAAGTGTATTAATCTTTGGATTAAAACTGAAGGTTGAATGTATTTCTAACGTTTGTGTACTGTGCTTCATTCCCCCTCCCTTCTTCATCTGTAAATTAAGGTGTCTGGTAGTACTGTATATGTTTGTTATGAACATTGAAAACATTGACAAAATGCATGTGAAGAGCTTGGCACAGTATCTGATGAAAAGTGAATGATCACTGAAATTGAACTATTTATTATATTTATTACAAGTTATTCCTAAAGGAGAATGTCTATAGATATTGTATCATACTTATTTATATAATATATAAAATGTATATTTTATATATTTGCTTTTTATAATTTTTTGTTTAAAAAGATGACTTTTCCTTATCTTCATTTCCATCACTCAGTAGTGGTGGTCCTATCTAAACCACTGTTTCCTGGACAAAAGTTATATGTTTTACTCCACCAAAAGAGAACCACATCAATCAGTACAAGTAGATTCATTTAATCGGCAAAGATTTATTATGAATATAATGCATCATATCACTCTATCAGAGATTCCTCAGCTCCTTGGAACCAACATAATACGAATAGTTTAGACTTTAACTTATTATCCATCCCACTATGCTCTAGATGAGCAGCACAGCCATGATTTCATTCAAGACTGAACTAAAATACTACTTCTTCTGTGTCATCCTTGACCACCTCAGACCCAAATTATCCCCCATTCCTCGGAGTTCTATAGCAGCTCATCAATGTCATCATGACACTTCTCATTTCTTATGCACGCATCAGCTTTTAAAAAATCTTTCGTTCTGTGTCACAAGTATATGTTAAAAGATTTCAGAGAAAATATGTACTCAGTCCTTTACTGGTACAAGCTTATAATAGGAAAATGGCAAAAAATGTTTTGTTTACTTCAGCTAAGAAACTGATGGTATGCTGACTATGCTAATAAGAAATGGATGGATACTAGGAAGAAATGATTGTCTCTAGTAATTTTATCACCAAAGTAAAGACATCTTTTTGGAAAACAAAAGGAAAGTAAATAAAATACCACTAGGTGTCACTGGGGAAAGAGAAGAGACAAAACAAGAAGGTTAAAGAAAAGTTAAATTGAAGCTTTACCATAAATGCATTATTTATGGAAAGGTGAATAACAACGTTTGCATCAACAGTTTCAAAGAAAAATAGAAGTAAAGAGGAAAAGGAGTTTGGCTTCAATATTTCTGAAAGTAGCTGTTGAGATGTATCAGGCCAGAAAATCTCCAGCTGCTAGTTCTGTGAGTAGTGTCCAAAGTTTCACACTCTAAATGCATATCAGAACTCTGAGAGAATACCGATATTTAGAAAATGTATCGATTAGAAGTATAGAAGTAGAGACAGAAAATGAAATTTTAGTCTTTTGAAAGACATTGTAAATTTGGGTTTAGTTCTAAAATTTGTTGTGACATTTTAAATTGGGGCAAATCACTGTAAAATTATTGCTTTCTCCAGTTTAATTTTCTATACTATGAGAAAATTAATATAGAACCTACCTATTTATAAACTGTGAAGATAATATGACAATAGGTATTTTTATAATGTATTCTTCTAGAATTAATATTATTATCAATTTTCTTGTAAGTTTCTTTTTACTTATATATTAAGAAAAGAGGATTTAACTATTTCAAATTATTTTTTTCTTTATTTGAGCATATTATGGAGGTACAGATGCTTAGGTTACATATGTTTCTCTTGCCCCCCCCCAAGTCCGAGTTTCAAATATGTCCATCCTTCGGGTGGTGCACATTGCACTCTTTGTTTATGCATATACCCGTCCCCTCTCCCTCCTCCCTCCTCCCCCCTCCCCCTTCCCCCCTGCCCGACATCCAATAGATGTTATTCTTATATGTGCACTTATGTGTTGATCAGTTAATACCAATTTGATGGTGAGTACATGTGGTGCTTATTTTTCCATTCTTGGGATATTTCACTTAGTAGAATGCATTCCAGCTTTATCCAGGAATAGGCAAGAGGTACTATATCACCATTGTTTCTTAAAGCTGAATAGTACTCCGTGGTATACATATACCACATTTTATTAATCCACTCATGAATTGATGGACACTTGGGTTGTTTCCACATCTTTGCAATTGTGAATTGTGCTGCTATAAACATTCTGGTGCAGGTGTCTTTCTTATACAGCTATATTGTTTTATTAATTAACAGCTTTTAAAAGGAGTTGTCTCATAAATGGTCCACCCATTGTAAGCCACCTAACTAAATTTTAGCCAGAAAGTTATTGAGGTTCTGAATATACTTCCAGGTATAAATATTTTATTTTGTGAGGAATTTAAAACTATTAAAATTAAACCATATAGTTTTTTAAATGAGACAACTAAGGCATGGAAATCTTAACTGACTCATTTTAGGTTCTACAACTAGAACCTTATCTATGGTTCTTCTCTCTAATGGAATGGGAATCCAGATAGAAGACTGACAAGAGCATCAGTTGAACGTCATTAATACAAATAGTGTTGCTTCTTTTATGGCTGCTACCCTAATGAAGATCTCAGATGTGGATAAGTCTAATGCTTACACGTATAGTACATTTCCCAGGTAAATGTAATATAGTAATAGAATTTTAGGGGTACTGTCATAGACAAGAACACCACTTCTACTGGGGGTGTTGCCTGTGATTTTCTTTTCCTGCCTGGATCCATTTGTCCCTGATGCTCTAATTAGGGTGTTGTAATTTAGATAACTAAATTTAGATAATTTAGAGCAGAAAGCAAGGTCCTGTTTCATCATCTGAATTCACACTCAAAATGAATATTGGATAAATTTTCACATTGACATGTGGCTTTGACAAAGAGAAACAAGGGAAAGCAGGAGTGACTCAAGCTTTGGGAAAGGGAGAACCTCTGTCCTGTGAACCATAGACTCCCTCTGACTTGAGAGATTAAATGAATGGTTTTCACTATTCATATTTATTGAACTTTTTTTTTTGTTGTTGTTTATTTGCATGTTGTAGTTTTTTTTTTTCAAATTGGCTCTAATCTATGAAAGTATTTGCATTCACAAAACTGGAACTTTTCCCATTTATGTAACTACTTATTTACACAGTTGAATCTTTTGTGATTTGGTTATATCCTCTCAATAAAATTGACAATGGTGATAAAAACTAATAAATATCAAGCACTTAGTGTATGTATTGTATGCTCTAGATGAGCTATTTCTGTATGTTTAATTATAACTGTTCTAACTTTTTTTGTATTATAAACAATTATGAAATGCTAAAGCATATATCAACCACATCATACTTTGTAAGAGATAATATCTCTAAGAGATAATTATAAAATTGGTTTTTCTTTTGATTATTTGTTATTTATCAAAGAAAACATGAAAAAGCCTGAGTTATTTTTGATAGATTACTATAAATGTCCAAAGTGTGAGATGGGTTGTGGATTGGAGAGAACTGAATATTTGGGAAACACTAAATGTGTGTTGGTGAGCTACAGTGTTTAGACTTGAATGGATTAGACATCTTCACCACTTGTTCCATCTCTTTATGTTTTCCTCTTATATATAATAGATTCCAGGTTTGATAACCATGGGGCCACTGTGAAGACTGAAATCATGTGTATCCTATCACTTTTAAGGCAGCATTCTCTTTAATTTCACAAGACAGGCTTGAAAACCAGAAGTAACTCAACTCCAAAATTGGCAGTAAATCTTCTGACAGGGAAAAGGTGACATACCGTGTAATAAATTCCTTTGTTGAAAAAGAGATGTTGCAATACTGGA
This sequence comes from Avahi laniger, assembly GCA_963575035.1. Taxonomy (NCBI): domain Eukaryota; kingdom Metazoa; phylum Chordata; class Mammalia; order Primates; family Indriidae; genus Avahi; species Avahi laniger. Next base: position 24,022 of record CAUYSK010123889.1, read on the forward strand.
AACTGAAGTACCAAATGTTTCCTTTTAAATTTGGAAAGGCCTTTCCTCATTACTTATCTGTCCCTGTGGACTTCTAACAGGGGATGTGTTGAAAGATTTTTCAGATGCCCACTAGCCACAGTGAGAGTGAATGGCAGCATTTATAAGATGACATAAATACTTCAAAATCATCCGTAATTCTTAGAGATGTGTGGTGTGCCAGTGGTACTGAGTGTGAGCTTTTCTTGCTTCTGGTCCTGTGCTCTGTGTACAGGCTTCCTAGGAATGTGGGTTATGTCTTTCCTATGAATATAACATCACTTTTTCCCCTTCTGGTGGCTCTTTGTATTAGAATTGAGGTGGGAGTGGTTTAGGAGAAATAGTCTGCCAATGGGAAGAGAGATCTGTGAGATTATGAGTTATACTTTAAAATCCTAATCTCATTTTGAGGTCCTGTGGAGCAAGTATACCATAGTCCTCAACCATCTGAACACTACATTAAAAACTGGGCAACATAAGGGCCTTTTAATTTTCATTTTGTAATAATGTGGCTCATACCACCATGCTGCTACCACTACATGAGATAAAGATTAAAAAAGATTGAAAATGATCTAGAAATGCAAGGAAGATATATCTTAAATGTCAGCCAAGAGTTGGTATTAATAAATTTTCGTGTTTCTCTATTCTTATTGAAAAAGCCTTTCAGTTTGTTACTTTTACATTTTGGAACTAAAACATGATTTGTCGATATGATTTGATTGGGCTCTTATATTACTTATATTTTATTATCTTTATTTGAAGGATGCATCTGTCACTACAGCTGAGGTAAAAAAAAAAAACACCTAAATATGATGAAGAACAGAGGAAATAAAACACCTGTGGTATCTGTTCACACTCACTGTCACCAACTTATGCACTCAAGATAGAGGGAAGTGAAGGGAATGGGACAAATCCCATTATGGGAGACCTTGCCTTTAGAGAAAGTATTGTGAATATAGGAGTGTAATACTGAATTCAGGCAATAAACCTGTTGTAGAAAAAACATGTTTTTATTATAGAAGTTGGGAAAAATGAATCAAAAACAAGCAAAAATCATATATAATCCATACTCTTCTAGATAACCACAGTTAAAATGTTTCCTGCCAGACTAAGAGAAATCTTTATCATATTATTTGTTTTGTTTTGATAATGAGAGATTTACCCAGGTGGTCATTTTCACCCCCTGTGAAGGCTTAGCTTTATTTGAAGCAGTAGCCTTCAGAATTACAGATCAAAGGATAAATTCTCTTTTAATTCTATTCTAGGCCCTCAGGGATGGTCGTTAGGCTAGCTGAGAATCACCTTGTTCTAATAAATGGAAAATATAGGGAATAAGATGAGGAGAGACAAGAAAGTAACAGAAAATGATTTTCCTTAGGGCAGTCTTTATCTTTATTGTAGTATTTATTAATGTGCTATGTGCTATTTATTAATGACTATGTGCTCAACCCTGTGCTAAATGCTTTATGTGCATTGTCTTTTTTTTTTGTCTTTTAAAATGTCTAGCTTTATTTTCTCTCATTTTGTTAAAACAATTGTTTGTCATTGACATACATTTACCTAGTCCTGTGATGACAAGGGTATTATTATTTTTTGTATTCACAACAATCCTATGAGGTAGTTGATAACCCATTCCCCACTTTACAGCTGAGGAAACTGAAGTGTAAATATAGAGTCCCAAAGTTATCCAGCTGGATTCAAATATGAGCCTGACTGCAGAATAGATAACATTAACCCCTACTACCCTACAGGCCTTAAGGGTGTGTGTGAGAAAGAGAGAGAGAGAGAGAGAGAGAGAGAAGGGAAGGGGAAAAAGGTAGGGTGGTGAGGGAGAGGGGGAGAGAGAGAGAGAATATGAGTGAATGGATGGATGGAGTAAAAATGCACAAGTTGTCGTCTTCTAAACAAGACCCTGCTGCTTAACCCCTAGAAATCTCAGATTTCTCCTTCAGCAAAGGTATAGAAGCTTTTTGTAATGCAAACCAGTGTATTCACTACAGACATAATGACAAGGTACTCTTCTAGTTTCCTTGGGGTTTTGCCAGCCTTTTCTGGATGGCATACAAACCTACAAATAGGTGTTCCAAAGATGGCCTCACTGAAGTGGTCATTCTTTAAATGAATAACAGGCACTCTTAAATATGTAAGACTCCACTTTTCAGGTAACATAAAGTATTTATTTTAACCAAATTGCTCTTTTTTATTCAAACAAAAAGCAAGTCAGTTGTTGGAAGCAATTAAATATATCCTGTGTTTCTTCCCCAAAAAACTCAGCTAAAATAAATGATTTTGTTTTCATGCATTGTTGCTAATGGTGTCTGATAAATATATTTACATGAACTTGTCAGCAATTATATTAGACTCCACACAAAGTTACATGTCTGAGTGGGAGAAGTAGCTAGAAGTCATCTTCTCTCAGTGTAAAGTTTTCTGAGCCATTTTCCATCACCAGCAAGGAACCGTCTATATAGATTAAGAATCATTTGGCCCCAAAATATTCATTTTGACAAGGCTAAAGAACGTGTGGCATAAAAGGAAGGAAATTCAAATACATGCTATAACAGAGATGAGACTTGAAGATGTTGTTAAGTGAGATAAGCCAGTCACAAAAGGACAAATACTGTATGATTCTTCTTATATGAGGTACCCAGAGTAGTCAAATCCTTAGAGACAGAAAGTAGAACGGTGGTTGCCAGGGTTACAGGGATGGAGAAATGAGGAATTAGTGTTTAATGGGCATAGACTTTCAATTTGAGAAGATGAAGAAGTTCTGGAGATGGATGGTGGGGATGGCTGTCCGACAGTGGAATGTTCTTAATGCCACTGAACTGTACACTTTAAAAAAAATGATTAAATGGCCTTTTTATATGATGTATAATAAGAATGTGTATGGCCTTAAAAAAGAGAATTAACTGCAGTGTGGCTAAACAGCTAGGCTTTTAAAATTAAAAAAAACAAGAATCTCATGTGACAAAAAATGCCTGGGAGGAGACTAGGACTAGTCAGGCTACTCAGCATACTGCCTGGTACACAGATCTGTCCTTTTTCTCCTACCCTTCTCAGGAAGTGGGCCTTTGTGCTCATGCATGTCACCTCTCAGTCACAGGATGTCTGCTGTGCCTCATGCTTAGCTGTGCAAGTAAGTGCAGGTGTGGAAAGTTCGATTTAGTTTGGTATGGCGGAGACATTCCATTTAATGTTCCCTAAATATCCATTTACTCACCCATATTTCCCATCCTCCTTGCAGTTTGCTGAGAACATGCAGCTCTTTCTGGCTGAGGGACTGGAGTGGAAATGTTATGTTTCATTTCCAGGCTAAGGTGGTAAAATAGCCCTTTTGAACAGCAGGTTGGCCCTCTTGTTCTCTTGGACGGGAACTATATAATTCAGGTAGTACATTTACAGGTGATAGAGCCTCCGTCTGCCTAGGTTTGTTTCTGAGTGAGTGTGTGGAACAGATCTCCAGGTAACCCAGGTATGACCTATAACATTAATGAGAATTATATTTTTGTTACATCACTGTGATTTGAGGATTGTTTCTTTTTGTAATCCAGTTTAGCTATTCTGATTGATAATCCAAGCTGGCTTTTACCAGACAAATTTGATGCACTGAGGGAAACATGGAGGCTTTTAGGAGTAAGGGAATGTATCTAAGTTGATGAAGCATGGAAGTTTAGCTGGATAAGGACAGAGGTGAGGACCTGAGTGGAGCAAGGAATAGTTAAAAAGTAGCAGAATTAATGGAGGACAGTTTCTGATGAGGCGGAAGGAAGGTTGGAGTCGAAGTGCTGAAGTGGGTGAGCTGGAAAGACAGGAATGAGATGAGTACATTTGAGATTACTGACAAGTTAATGTTGCTTCTGACATAGTCACGGGAGTGAGTTTATGAGATAGTGTGGGAAACTGGAGAGGATATCAGAGAACCTAGAAGCCAAGATATTGGGAGAATTATCTAGATAAATATTAAAATCAGCAAGAATTATGACAAGGAGTAGTAGTGTTGGTCACAGTACAAATGAGCTGAGAGCAAATCTTTAAGAAATGAGCTCGTCTATTTTTTGGTCTGAAACTGTCTATATTCACCCTTACTCTAGAATGGTTGTTTAACTGTTTCTAGGCTGGCAGGTTTTTTCTTTGTTTGATTTTTGCCATCAGATCTTTAAAATAACAAAATCAAACAGAGATTAGTCTTTTGGCCTCTTTTGTTGTTTGGAGATTTTTGGCTATCAGTTTAATTTTTAAATTTTTGATTTGTTTTTATGGATGATTTTCCTTTTCTTTATGGTTAGTTTTTAATATTGTCTTTGGTCCAGAGCTTCACTATGATACACCTAGAGATAGATTTGTTTTTATTCCTCTTCTTTAGAACTCTGTATGGGTCTTCAGATTCAGGACTTATAAGTTAAATTCTGGAAAATTCTTATTCATAATTCAGATATTAGTGCTCCCTTCCCCATTCTTTATTTTCTCTTTTTCAAAATGCTTATTAATGTGTTGGACATTTTCATTTTATACTCTGTACCTCTTAACTCCTTATTTTCCTTCTCTTTATCATTCTGGAGTGCTTTTTTTTTTTTATAAACACAGATATAGGTTCTGGTTCTCTCTCTTGAGTAGCATTTAATTTGATGCTTAACACATACATTGAGTGTTAAACAATATTTTTTTTATTTGAAATGTTTTATCTGGTTCCTTAAAAAATCTGCACACACCCCCTTCCCTTCCTTTCCCTGCTCCCAGATTGTGCTGCTTTTTAAAATTATGAGTTCCTCCTTCTTTATCTTTGTCCTACAGATTGTTCTATTATGGGGATAGGCAAACTGTGACCTGTGAGCCAAATTTGGTCCGTGGCCTGTTTTTGTATGACCTATGAGTTAATGAACTGCTGAGCTCAAGCAATCCTCCTGCCTCAGCCTCCCAGAGTGCTAGGATTACAGGCATAAGCCATCACACCTGGCCTGCTCATTCTGTCTTATGATCGGATGTGTGTATTAGAGGTGTGGGGTTTGTAATTTTTTAATGGGAGTTCTTCTTCATGTGGGTTGTAAAAGGTTAAGGATTCCTAGAAGAGAGGACATGAGTGTGGGACATACGGAAGTCTCAGCAATAAGAAACATACTGGGAAAGAGTGAGCTGAGGCTGGGATAAGAGTTGGGATTAAGAGGAGATGACCTGGCCATAGAGGCTGGCACTCAGAGGGATGTGATAATGTCCAGGGCTCCTGCTGTGTCCAACATTTTTATCTGAATCCTTGAGGTTGGTCTATAGAATACACAATCAGGGCATTGGCATCTGGACTGGACAAGATGACACTTGAGTGAATTCTCAGTAGCCAAACAGGGATCTTACACTCTTGAGGAGGTCTGACAATATGCAGTAGCACCTCTGTCAACTGCTGTATACTCTGGACCTAGCACAGAGTACGACCTCAATCACAGACTAGGAAGTGAACAGATGAGGGAAGAAATGAAAGTCAGGTCTATGTTATGGGGACTAGTAAGTACCCAGCAGGTATCTGCTGCTTATCTAGTAGTCCTAGACTGCCAACCAGATAGGAAGAATGTGGAGAGATACTTCTAGTAGTTGGTTTGTATATCTCTTGGGAATTTTTACATAAACAGTTATATCATTGGCAAATAGGGACAACTTTACTTCTTCCTTTCTGCTCTTTTTGTTTTTTATTTCTTCTTTTTTTTTTTTTTCCTTAAGAGAGTCTCGCCCTGTTGCCCGGGCTAGAGTGCCGTGGCGCCATCCTAGCTCACAGCAACCTCAAACTCCTGGGCTCAAGCGATCCTCCTGCCTCAGCCTCCCGAGTAGCTGACTACAGGCATGCGCCACCATGCCCGGCTAATTTTTTCTATGTATTTTTAGCTGTCCAATTAATTTCTTTCTAATTTTTTTTTAGTAGAGACGGAGTCTCGCTCTTGCTCAGGCTGGTTTCGAACTCCTGAGCTCAAACAATCTGCCTGCCTCAGCCTCCCAGAGAGCTAGGATTACAGGCATGAGCCACTGCGCCCAGCCTATTTTTTATTTCTTTTTCTTGCTTCATTGCAATGGCTTGACTCTCCAGTATACTGTTGAAGCAAAGTAATGAAAGCAGACATCGTTGCCTTATTCATGATCTTAGGAAGAAACAATTCAGTGTTTCATCATTAAGTATGATGTCACCTGTAGGTTTTTTGTAGATGCTGTTTATTTCTGGAAATTAATAATTGAATTTAGAGGCTTGGTCAGATTCAAGTATAATATTTTTGGTGATGGGCAAGACTGTATATGTATAATTTTATCAAGAAACATAATGTCTGGTTGTATCTTTTTATGATATTAGCAGCCTCATTGATTGTTACCTATGTAAATTATTATATTATAGGTTATAAATGATTATATTATAATTTTCCTAATTTCTTTTTTATTTATTACCTGGAATACTTCTATAGAGAAAATTTTCCTTCATAAACTGTTTGGTTACCCGTATACAGTTCCTGTAGGAAGAACAGAAAAATACTTGATTGTTTTCTTTCATTTATCGGTTTTCAGAATAGTGAATTGGTTTCCTAGCATCCTCCAAAGATGACCAGTAATTTTAGAAACATAAGTTATACATTTACTATGTATTTCAATCCATTCATTTGTCATACTTATTGATGTTAATTAATTGTATACTTTTCTAAGTTCTTTTAGAAGTTGGTATTTATCACTTTTCCTCTAGTTTTTTTTTTTTTATTTGGTCAGATTTTCATTTTATGTACAATCCATGTTTTCTGCTAAGATTTAAGAACATAAACTTACTCTTACTTGCATAAGTAAGGGAAAAGAGAGGATGTAATAAAAGGCTCATTTCTAATATCTGTGAATAAAGAATGGAACTGTTTGCCTTTTAATCACAGTTTACCTATATGGTAGTATATTCTAAAAAACCCTGGAATTTTGTGGGTAAAGCCACAGAAGCCAAACTTCCTTTGGTTGGAACCTGCAAGAGAATTAATTTTTGGTGTCATGGTTCTTATGTTAAAGGTGATAAATGTCAGAGAATATAAGTCATAATTCTAAAAGTTTCTTGATAAAAATCAATTATTGGAAAACCCTGTATATCTTGTATAACACCAGAGGAAAAAGTCTCCCTGACACACATTGTGTATTTTTGATGTAATGTTAACTTCATGTGGTTTAGCTGTTTGACTTGAGGCATGTCAAGGCATAACTTTCGGAACATTCATTTAGCTTATGGTATGTCAATTTCCTAACAATTATAATTGTCCTAAGGTATAACATTTCACTGTTCAACACAAAATATGTGCAAAAAGGGAATTAAAATTTGTGGAATTTCATGAGCTTAGCACAGTGTCACCATATAAAAAATGTCAATCATGTTTTCTTTCTATTAGTTTTATTGTCATTTTTTGGGATTATATTAATAATAGGGATTGCCATAATCCTGTCCACAAAGTTATATATTAAATTATGTATCTAGATCTTCTAAGTGCAGATATTCATTCACAAAGAGATATTTAGATCTTTACATTTACACTTTACCAAAAAATACAGTGAAATTATTTCTGGAAAATATCAGGTGATTTTTAAGAAACTTTCACACTTTTATAAACTGTTTGTATTTTTGACAATGAGTGTATATTGTATGTGTATACATAATATACACATGTGTGTGTCTGCGTGCACGTATATATAGGGAGGGAGGGAGGGAAAGAGAAGGGAGAGGTGTACATATGAGGAGAAAATTTCTGAAATGGAAGGCATGAATGTAGTTTAACAATTAGAGGCAATATATCTTAGGCAGATTTTCTGTTAGTGATTCAGGCATGTTAATACATATTAGCTAAATAGGGAACTATGTATCATATCAGTTTGTATTAGTTTCAGTTTCATGAATTAAGAATTTGTAGACATTATCTAAAAGAGATTATTTCATTTAACAATCTTTGTCAACATTTCTTTTCCATTGCTAAGAACTTCCCTTCGTCATTTACATTTGTGTGTGGGGGCGGGGCATGTGCATGCAGATTAATGACTTGGGAAAACGTTACTTTGTCCCTGGTCCTGTTGGGGAATCTGAGCAGATCCTGGAGCTGCTTTCTTTTGCTGTGATCTTTTTGACATACCTCTCTTTTAGTCTGTTTGGATACTTAGATCATTTGGTACCCTTTACCTGTTATGTGAATTAATAGAGGACTTGATTTTCTAATAAACTAAAAACACCTTTGGCAGGAATCCTTTTTAGTGGAAAAATGTTTTAAATGAAAGAAATCTTGTAAAGATCTTCTGCATCTACTGTTCTTCTTTAAGGGGAAACTGACATTTTAATTAGTGAAATTTATTTTATATATAAGAAGCCTTTCAAGTGGCATTTAGTATTTTTGTTTTTAAAGTCTTGCTCCTACAATGTTTATCAAAGTAGCCTTTTTAAATTTTTTATTTAAAGGCAGGCTCTTTTTTTAGAAATCTCTTATTAGAACTCAGCCTACACATTATATTTCCTTTGTCTCTTCTTTTACAGGTAGTTTTTACTTTTAACAGGTAGAAACTGTAATGGAATTCTAGGCAGCATTCCATCATCCCACCCTGCCACCATGCCTACTCTTACTTAGTATGTCTGAATGGCTCGAGTTCACCTCAGTGTTTAAATGTACTTTTTCTTCAGAGCTACAGAGAATATTTTACTCTGAAAGCTATGTAAATTACTTGTAAGAAGGCAGGAAAGGTGCTATTTTATTAAGTCTATTCTACAGCTGTTGATATATGATGGCATTGCAATGAAAAGTCTGGTGAGGGGAGATTCAGGCTACCCCTGGCTGCTTAGATCCCTCCCCTATACCCAGGTGTGTGGGTGCCAGAGAGAAAATGGCTGTTGGCCATAGGTAGTCATTTACTTACTGAGAGACTGAGCCCAAGTGAATGGGAACAAATAAAATTATAAAACAGGATCTTTTGTAGTCACCCAACAGTGAGAATGAGACAGAATGTAGGAAATTAAGGAATCTAAATTCCTATATTATATAAATTATTTCTTTGGAAAAGTTTTCCTTTTATTTTTCATTTCCTTTTGAAATCAGACACTCATGTGTTTCTTTAGTTTCTGCTGAATCTCATTACTAAAATTACCAGATTGGTCATAGAAGTCATTTCATCCCTCACTGAATTATTCTCCAACTTACCTACTTCTTAAGTGATGCATACGGGTATTTTAATGCTACTGAGATATGTAGGATGTTCAGGACTGCTTTTCCTCAGTCATTCTTGTTTCCTTGGATTTTCAGGATGTGGAGAACATCTTGTGCGCACCATCCTGGCTAGAGAATGTTCACATGCTTTACAAGCTGAGGATGCTCACCAAGCTCTTTTGGAGACTATGCAAAACAAGTTTATCAGTAAGTATAACATAAAGAAATTTACATTCTTCTACATATGGATTGTTTCACTGAGCTGTAAGCACCATGATTCGAGTGCCCCATTTATGTCTCTAGACCTTGCTCTGGGACCTATAGCATAGAGTTAAGACCTTCAGTTAACATTGGTTGTGGAAAGAAATTCTACCACAATAGCTAGTACAGCATGAAATCTATCTTATAACTAATCTAATGCCCAAGCTGTGAGACAGTATCTAGGATTAGAGTGATATATATTATATAGTATATTATTAACATACTATGTGTATATTAATAAGAACTGCCTGATGGCAAAATATAAGCCAAGGAATGAGTTATGAACAGGACTTTGAGGTCTACCTCTGGTGATTTTTCAGAAAAAGGTTGGTTACATTTATGTTACTATGTCTTCAAATATATCACAATTGGACTTAGGTCTTATTCTTCTTTTGTTATAACAATGAGCATTATTGAATGCTGTCTTTTTTTTTCTTTTTTTAATTTCAGCATCTTATGGGGGTACAGATGTTTAGGTTATGTATGTTGCCCTTGCCACTCCCTCCCCCCCTAAGTCCGAGTGAATGCTGTTTTTAAGGAAAACTAAATTCTCTGTCTTAATAGCATATGTATTTTGTCTAATTTATTATTATACATATATACTAGATTCATTCTTAGGACATTAATGAGAAGGAATAATAGGAATTGAAAACTAGACACTCATGAAAAGTTAACGTCCTAGAAACCCAGTGATGGGTGTATAATTATGGCATATGATAACTTTATGCTTATTGAGAATGACCCAAAGTGCTTTACTGAGTTTAAAACCACAGGTGCACTAATTAGTTATACTTCTCCAGATTTGGGTCCATGCTATGGAGTTCCTGAACTCCACTCTTTTGTCTTCTGTTGTGGTTTTTTTTTTTTTTTTTTTTTTTTTGAGACAGAGTCTCACTGTGTTGCCCGGGCTAGGGTGCCGTGGTGTCAGCCTAGCTCACAGCAACCTCAAACTCCTGTGCTCAAGCAATCCTCCTGCCTCAGCCTCCCAAATAACTGGGACTACAGGCATGCGCTACCATGCCCGGCTAATTTTTCTATATATTTTTAGTTGTCCAATTAATTTCTTTCTAGTTTTAGTAGAGACGGGATCTCGCTCTTGCTCAGGCTGGTTTCGAACTCCTGAGCTCAAACAATCCGCCCGCCTCGGCCTCCCAAGAGAGCTAGGATTACAGGCGTGAACCACCACACCTGGCCTCTTCTGTTGTTTTGATATACTCTCCTTTTGTGTAGCTCTTTAAAATTGCTCATAGAGTTGGACTGTGGTATTTCATTTTGCCACTGGGCCTTACTATGTCATGCATATTGAACCCCATCTTAAAAATTCCAGACTTAATGAAAGGAGCAAAAATGCCAGAGCTCACCTAATTGATCCTGTTCATTTAATAGTTGAAGAAACTTAGTTTTCAGGAGTTCAGTGACTTACCCAAAGTCATCTTGTTAGCCAGTAGGTTATTTGTTCTGTAAGAATATACTGCCTTTTACTTAAGAAAAAAAAAAAGATAAAATGAGTGTGTAATACAGAAAGACGATATCCTGGGAATCAAGACACCTGGGTTTCACTCTCAACTTTGTGTCTGACTCATTGGATGTAAAATTTACTTGTGTAGTTTTATTTTATTAAGGAAAAAAAAAGTGAGAACATTAGATAAGAGACAGTTTCTAAATTCCTTCACTATGTTAATTTCTATGAATTCTCTATTGGATTCAGCCCATAAATGTGAAATTCTTTTTAATCAGATGATTTGGGAATGGAATTAGAAAATGAAAATTTTCAAGAACTACTTGGGAGGCAGAGATGATATTTACAAAGTAGTTGGAATGAAATAAATTGGATTTACCAGAGGACTGGACTGGAAGTGAGGAGATTGGGTTCTTTCATCTTTTAATGGACTGATAGTGTAATTAGTTATCTTTTAGGACAAGTTTCTTTGTTCTCACTTTCCTCATGTGTAAAATGAGGCCAGATCTGGACAGTCCCTAAAATTCCTTTCAGCTCCAAAATCCTATTTGATCATTGATTTAGTTTACAAACCCATCTAAACTGCTGTATAAAGTACAGTTTTAAATCAAATTACTCATTAATTGAAATTATAAATTAAAACTGTTAATGATAGGTTTCAAATACCTATTTGAAGTGATTTGGTTGAAATTTCTTTCAGGAAGTGATTGAAGTAAGCTAGCAACCACTTTCTTGATTTTGTGGAAACCATGATATTCTTCTCTTTTTGCTTCCTTTGTTTTTTCTTTTAAAAAAGATTTATAGAAATAATATTTCCAGAGATTCTCATTGCGATGTATATATGGAAAGAGTTTATATAATAATCAAGTCAATTAACACCTTTCCATTCATTCCGAGTCTCATTTCTCTTGCCATAAAGAACTGGTACTAACAGTTTGGGCTGTGTATCTTCCTCCCCTCCCTTCCCTTTCTACCACCCTCCTTTCCCCTTTTTTCCCCTCTCCTCTCCTCCCCTCCCTTCCCTTCTCTTCTCCTTTAATATATTGTTTTGAGACATACTTTTCACGTAACATACCTTGATGCTCTTGATTTTTCAGTATATATAGATTTATAGCTGAGTATATTTCATGGTTCCATAATTTATTCATTCCCCTACTGAAAAAGATTACAGTTGTCTGTAATTTTGGTCTGTATCATTTTACCATGTGTAAATGCCTATTTCTCTATACTCTTAATTAAGCATTTTATATGATTCCATTTTTTCTTTTTTCTTAGCATATCAGTTATACTTACTGTTGTACTTTTGTTAGTGGTTGCTCTACAGTTTGGAATGCACATTTACAACTAATCTAAGTTCACTTTTAAATAACACTGTACCACTCTACAAATAGTGCAAGTAGCTTATAGTAAAAAAAAATTCCAAATTTCTCCCTCCCATTCTTTAAATCATTGCTAGCATTCATTTTACTTATACATAAGTGTGTGTGTGTATATATGTGTGTGTATGTGTGTGTGTGTGTATGAAACTGAATACATTGTTATTATTTTCAATAATAACTATTTCTAATTAAGAGTAAGAAAAATAAAAGTTTTTATTTACCTTCACTTATTCCTTCTCCAGTTCTCTTCCTTTTTTAATGTAGATTTGAGTTTCTAGCCTGTATAAATTTCCTATATAAAGTTCTCTGAGAAACTTTTAACCTCTCTTGCAAGGCAGGTCTACTGATAATAAATTCCCTCAATTTTTGTTTTTCTGAGTAAGTCTTTATTTCTCCTTTACTTTTGAAGGATAGGTTTGAGGGAATAGAATTCTAAGTTGATTTTTTTTTTCTCAACACTTTAAATACTTCACTCTACTTTCTTCTTGCTTGCATGGTTTCTAAGGAGAAGTCAGATGTAATTCTTTTCTTTGCTCCTCTATAGATAAGGTATTTTTTTCCCTCTGACTTCTTTTAAGACTCTATCTTTGATTTTCTGCATTTTGAGTATAATTTGCCTAGATGTAGTTTTTAGAATTTATCTTACCTGGTATTCTTTGAGCTTCCTAGATCTATGGTTTGTTGTCTGACATTAATTTGAGGAAATTCTCAACCATTATTGCTTTAAATATTTCTTTTGTTTCTTTATCTCTTTTTCTCTCTTTCTGAAATTCCCATTATTGCATATGTTCACCTTTTGTAATTGAAACAATTCTTCAGTGTTCAGTTCCATTTTTTAAAGTTGTTTTTCCTTTTGCTTTTCAGTTTTGGAAGTTTCTTTTCCTTTTTTTGGCATTTAAAAATAGTTTATTTTTATCACACAACAAAAGTCTAGAAGGCTCTAAGTTGGCTTTTCTGCAATTTCTTGACCTTCATCCTCCTTGTCACAAAATGGCCTCCTAGGCTTTTAGCATCATGTTAAAAACAGAAAGGCTGGAGATGAGGGGCAGGGGTGGGGAAGGGAGAAACTTTTCTTTCTTTTTTATTTCTCTAATTTATGTATTTATTTCCTTTATATTTTAAATTTCAGAATATTATGGGGGCACAAACATTTTGGTTACATTTAATGCCTTTGCATCACCCAAGCCAGAGCTACAAGCGTGCCCATCCCTCATACAGTGTGCTCTGCACCCATTATTTGTGAGTTTACCCGTATTGAAATATTCTTAAGGGCGGAGATTCTTTCTTCAGCTATATCCAGTCTACTAATTAGCCAATCAAAAGCATTCTTGATTTCTGCTATAGTGTTTTTGATCTTTAGCATTTCTTTTTGATTATTTCTTGGAATTTCCAATTTCCATCATTTGCTTACATTATCCACCTGTTCTTGTATATTGTCTACTTTTTCCATTAGTGTCCTTAGCATATTATTAATCATAGTTTTTTTTTTAAAATTTATGATCCAATCATTCCAACATCCGTATCATCTCTGATTCTGGTTCTGATGCTTACTACATCTCTTCAGACTGTGTTTTTTGCTTTTTTAGTATGCCTTGTAATTTTTTTGTGGAATGCCAGACATGATATACTACATGAAAGGAACTCCTGTAAATAGGCCTTTAGTGGTACGGTGGTAGGGTGTGAGGTGGGTGGGGAATTATTCTACAGCCCTGAGATTAGGTCTCAATCTTTCAGCGAGCCTGTGCTCCTCAGTCGTGAACTTTACAAATGCCTCTCTGTTTTTCATCCCCTCCTCCTCATCCTCATAGGGGAAACAAGATGGCTGGAGGGGTCAGGAATTGGGTATTTTTCTTCCCCTAGGTTGGTTAGGCTCCAATAAAACCTCAGCAGATTAGGCTCTGATAAAATAGTTTCTCTTACGGGCAGACAATCCTTATGGAAAACAGTATGGAGATTCCTCAAAGAACTAAAAGTAGACCTACCATTTGATCCAGCAATCCCACTATTGGGTATCTACCCAAAGGAAAAGAAGACTTTTCATCAAAAAGACACCTGCATTCGAATGTTTATTGCAGTCTAATTCACAGTTGCAAAGATGTGCAATCAATCCATCAATTCATGAGTGGATTAATAACACGTGGTATATGTATACCATGGAGTACTACTCAGCCATAAAAAAGATAAATTAATACCTTTTGCAACAATCTGGGTGGAACTGGAGACCATTCTCCTAAGTGAGGTATCTCAAGAATGGAGAAACAAACACCACGTGTACTCACTATTCAATTGGAACCAACCAGTGAGCACATATGTGCACAGAGGAATGTAAAATTTAGTGGAAATCAACCAGGGGGGAGGGGAGAGGAGGGAGGAGGAGAGGGGCAAAAACCTCCCTAATGGGTACAATGAACACTATTTGGATGATGGGCACACCTATAGCCTGGGCTCAAGCATTACAAAAGCGATCCTCCACGTAACCTAAAGCATTTGTACCCCCTTAATATTTTGAAACAAAAGAAAAAGAACATCATGATCTAGTATTTCGAAATGGTTTCTTTCCCCCTCCTCCTGCAGAAAACAGGAGGGAATTTTTCTCCAGTCTTCATCATGAGAACCTGGTCCCACTCCTGGAGGTAAAACTCATAAAAATGTGTGTGGGGGGATCTTCCTGTGACTAGTTTTCCCTGGGGTTTTTAAACTCTCAAACTTGTCCACACTGAGCCTCCAGCAATTTGTCAGTTATAGTTCAGATTTTTCCTAGATGGTACTGGTTCCTAAGGAAGTTTCTGCTCTGATACATTTTGATTCTTCGTAGTTTTTCAGGCATCGGCTTTGTGATCTCATTTCTCTGGCAGATCTAAGAAGAGCTGTTGATTTTTTAGTTTGTTCAGATTTTTACTTGTTTTCAGGACAGAATGGTAACTTCTAAGCTCCTTATATGCCAGAGTGAAATTGAAAGGCCTCTCTATACTCTTTTCCAATAGTTATTAGCAATTTTTTTCAAATTTTAAAAAATTATTCAAACTCACAGATGAAAAAAGTAGTTTCTAGTTTTAATTTGTCTTTTCCTGGCTATAAGTGAGATTGAGAAACTTTCACATATACCTGTGAATTATCTGCTTATAGTTTTTGTCTATTTTTATGTTGTACTGTTTGCTTTCTTTTAATTAGCATTTAGCTTTTATTAAAGATAAATTTACCTTAAATGAAAGATTCTGAAAAAGCCTAGCAATAACCATCTGTGTAGAATTGAAAAATTACCCTAAATGTCTTTATTAGAGTGGTGGTGTGTTTGGTATCTTTGATACTCCCACAATAATAAGGGATTTTTTTAAAAAACCAATTTTATATTTATGGTTCAAATAATTTGTTTTTGTGCATTTTTCCCAAAATAGTCAGTGACTTAGTAAAATAAAGATCTTTTTTTTCTATCTTTTTGCAATTTTAAACAAACTCTGAAATCATCTTAAATGTAGGGTTTGTTAAAACCTAGTTTGATAAACAAGACTTTAATGTGATAGAGTTAATACAGTAAAATTGAGAGACATTTCAGAGATTGAAATGTTTTTGTTTCCACTTGTGTTACCATTACGCCAAGATCAGAGCTTTGGTTTGACTTAATATAGGAAGCATAAAAGAGAATAACCAATCCATGCATTTTTTTTTAAAAAACCACTCTTCATGTAACATACAAAACTCATAAAAATGGATACTGTAAAAATAGTGCTTTAATACTTCTTCATTCTAACCAGCTGATTATAGACTGAATGCTTAGTTAAGAAGGGAAAGAAATAAATAGATTTCCTTTTTAGTTCTTTTTAAATGATTACACACACAAACGTATATAAAAGCTCTTCCAGTGATTCAAATGTGACTTTTCCTATTCATGGTTATTTTTGAACAAACTTGGTTTCACGAATTATTCTTTTTTATGCAAACTGTGGCTGCACATGTGGTATGTGAACTTCAGGGTGGCATTATAGCTTCCTGCTCAGTACTCAGCAACTAATATCATAGTACATCGTTTGGTTGGTTTCTGCTTACTACGAAATATAATGGTTGATAAAATGTTATCTGTGAAAATCACATTCCCCCCCCTTTTCCTTTGAATATCTGAACTAAGTTGTTATTAATAGTATTATCAACTTATAGTCTTTGTGACTATTGTTGAAAAATTCCATGTGATATATAGTATTATGATTTTAAAAAGTAAGTGATTTTTGCTCTATATTTCACTTTATTCTTTTGGGGGGATATCCTTACACTGTCATTGACATCAGAGGTTGACTGTTAAATGCAGAATGCTGTCAACAATTGAGATGAAGGGAGTCCCCTCGTGTGATTTTTCTGCCAAATAGAGAAGTTATATTTAATAAATATTTTCTTTTAATGACCATATTCTTAGCTAATAATTTGTGAGCATTTGCTCTCATAGAGAGAAAAGTACATTGTCATTACATACTTTAGCTTCTTATCTGAGATCAAAAATATTTCATAAATTTCTTTCTAATTTAGGAAACTTAAAAAATATAATATTCTCTTTTCCAGTACATTTTTGGGTTTTTATGACACTTCACCCCATATAGTATATGCACGTTTTTCTTTTTCAAACACTAAAATCTTTTTCCTTTGCAGCTATCTGGAGCTTGAGGGACTCCTAAGAGAACTTCTTTTTGTTTATTAGAAAATCAAAGATATTTCTCCTTTATTATTATAAACACTATGATATTTAGCATGTTGTACCCACATGTCCAAGAATTTGTCACTAATTCTTGGGGCCTAGGCTTTATATTTTCCGAATTTTATTTGTCTTTTTAATTAACAAATATTCATTGAAAGCCATGAATGTATAGGGTACAGGCAGAGATTTACAGATAAATGAAACAAAACAGCCTTACTTTCAAGGAACTTGCATTGCAGGAGAAGAGAAAAGGCAAATACACAGTAAATAGGATACAAGGTATGATAAGTACTGTACTGAAGTTTAGGGAATACAGAACTTCCATTCCTGGAAATTTTGTGAAATAAAAATCCTGGAATCTTCTGACTACAAATAGTCTAAAAATGCTAGACAAAATATTAAAGGCAAAAATCACACTTGCAAATGAATAAAAATTTTCATTTGAAATAGTCCTAGATGTATGAAGCTTCTGGGGAACTGGCAGAAGTAAATGAAAATCCTTTCTGAAGGAATACACTTTCAACTCAGATCTCAAAGAAGTCCTCTTATGTGAATCCAAAAAAATAAATAAATAAAAATAAAATTAAAACACATATAAAGGAGACTTACCATGAGAGAGAACATGTATGTCAACAGAAACTTTAATAAGACTATCAAAGACTTTAGATATTGCAGTTACCAGATAGAAAATATAAAATAACTATGTTTTTGACATTGCCATTTTTAAATAGGTATAATCATTTTGGAAAAATATTTGTTATTATCATGAAGAGTAGAACATGTGCTTACCCCACAACTCAGAAATTCTAGTCTCCTAGATATGTATATATGTACCAGACATGCACATGAACATTTACAGCACAGTTTTTCTTAACTGCAAACGATGGTAACAGCTATAATTTTCATGAACAGGAGACTGTTATCTAGCAGTGAAAATGAATGTGTTATAACTACACATTATTGACGTGAATGAACTTTAAAATCATAACACTAATACAGTTTGTGAAGGGCTGCTATCAGTTATGTCAGCATTAATATAACTTTGAAAAATCAAACATTAATTATACACATATAATAAAACTGTAAAGGAGAGCAAGAAGTTATTAAGAAGTAATTCAAGGTAGTGGTTTCCTTTGGAAAGGAGGACCTAGGAAGTCTCAACAGTATGGTAGTATTGAATTTTTCAAGTTGTTTAGTGGATTAATGGATGTTCTGTTAATATGCTTGATAAATTATATGTTACATATATTTATGTTTTATGAAAAACTTCATGGTTAAACTCTTAGTATGATAAAATAGGAAGGGCAGAGGAATTCAACAGAAGCAGAGGAAAGTGTCATGTCTGGTGGATCAAGGAAAGCCTTATGAATGAGGTGTCTTTGGGACAGAAAATCTTGGAATTTGTTTTATGACCAGCAAGTGATCTAATTTAACAGGTGAGCAGAGTGAGTCAAGAGAGTGGTATGATTACAAGTGGGAAAAAAACCCATAACAATTGAATTTAACAGTGTACAGCCACATAAGACTTTTGGCAGTAGAGTTGTATGCTAGGGTGTAGGATGGATTGGAGGAAGGAGACCTTGAAGGTGAGATACTAATTTATATGTCATGACACTCAGAGAAGCAGAATTAGATTAGATAGAAAGGAGGATCATGTACTAAAGACTCTCCAAGAGAGAATCTCTGAGGCTTGATGTCTGATTAAATGTGAAAGTGTGGGGAAAAAGGCATCAAAATAGCTGGAGTTTTGACTCTGAAGACTATGGAATCACAAGCCAATGAGAAATTGTAAGAATGTTGGGTTTGAGACATCGGACATATGGAGAGAATGGGATTGGTTTTGACCATGTTAGTGTAGAGGTATTTGTAGACACAGGAGTCAGTTTCATATGTGGGGCTAGAGTTTGAGAGGGAAGCTGAGTTTGGGGTTGGCCTCATAATTTATGATATCTTCCATGGAATGCATGATCCAGATGAGAGGCCACATGTGCTCACATCATTTTCTCAAAGAGGTGTTTCCTAACCACTCTATCTAAGATTCTACTCTTCATACTTTCCTACTCTGTTTATGTTTCCTCTTAGTCCTTCTTGATTATTCTGTATTTACTTATTCATTGTTCTTTATCTCCCCTCAGCAGGGCATAAACTCTAGGAGAGCAGAGATTTTGACTGTTACTAACCTCATTGCTAGAAAAAAAAGTATACCGTGAAGGGGATAGAAAAGAGAGGGAGAATGGGGAGAAAAGGACACTGTGACTGGGAAGCCAGAGATAGAAGGGATTTTTTGACATAAGTGAAGGATGGCCAGATTGTCATGTGTTTATTTTTTTAATTTTTTTCTTAACATTTTAATTCTCATGGAAATGGCTTAACTACACATAATTTATTTTCCTTTGCCCATGTTGCCTAGGCAACAAGAGTGGCATTTCTTTAAGTGATTGTTATCTGATCTCCGTCCAAAATACTGCAACTATTATCTATCACTGGTTCTCCTATTTTTATTCAGAGCCAGCCCAGTTGGGGACCCCACATGATAGAGATTTGCAAAGCACAGTATGCTCACTCTCTGGTGCACCCCTCCCTGTAAGGAAGGGACTTGAGGCTTAAAAACCTCTTTCAGGTAATTCTCACGTGTTTAGAGATGTAAATGAATATGGAGAGAAAGCTTTTTGGTTTAGGTATTAGGAGGGTATGAATTAACTTTCAATTTTTTGCAGCAGCAAGATAAGAAAAATATTAATAAGAACTCCACTGAGCAGTTGAGAGAGAAAGAAGATCAGAAATGACGAAGATCTTTTGAGCCAAAGTCTTTGGTGACAAGTTAGATGGTTTAGAGTTCAGTAGATGACTGATACCACAACTTTGCTTCTAAAGTGTGTATGAATATTACACAGAGTGATTGAAGAATAATACTTTGCTTTTCACCTTTTTTTTCTTTAACTGGAGTACGTCTTACAGAGGGTCACAGAGTTGCAAAACAAGTTATATTTTTCTTCCCTCATGACATAAGATACATATATAGAATTCTAGAACATTTTTAAGTGTATAGAAGTTTTATAAACCCAAATATATTTAGGTGAGTAGGTGGAATAGGGACAAAATGAAAAAGAAAAGATGACAAGTTTCTGCAAGGATAAATCATTTTAGAAATGGATGTGCTCTTCTAAGGACCTTTAAGAATGTTTGTTAGAAAGCTCACTGCAGAATTAATGGCTTTTGCTCGCCCCTTACTAGAGAGTTGTTGTGGAGAGCTCTGAAATATCTTTTCAAGTTTCCCTTTCCCCCTTTAAAGTAGAGGCTTAAGGAATATCTTATTTAAAAGAAGATGCAGAAGGCTCATGTGGAAGCATCAGGAAGGTGAAGAATAGGAAGAGTGATTAGATAGATAATACTAACCTATCTGTTAGTGGAACTGTTGAAAGTAGTAACAAATTGAGACTTCTTTTTTCCCTTTGACTAGAATAAATGATTAGAAAATCACATTTATTGACCTGAGCAACTGCCATTTGAAAATAAATAGTTCATCTGCTTGTTAAATTCAGTAGAACCTAAATTTGATTTTTCAGTGCATGTTGAGTAGAAGAAACAGAATCATCACAATTTCCAAGGAACCTAGAAGTTAACCGTTTTTGACATGGCTGATGCATTTTTATCTTGAAATAAAACTGGCTCAGCCTTTCTGGGCACTTTCATCATTTTTCTCTTCTTCTTCTCCTTATATAAGTAATAAAGAAAAATCTGTGTTTTATTGTACTTAATTTCTAATAGAATTGGTCAACGGCAGACTAACAAGATGGACATATTGGAATCAGTAGAAATGGGTAGACAACAACAGGAGAATAACTCATAGGGTTTTGTGCTCTCAAAGCAAAGTTTGGTTTTCTCCCCATGGCTGAGTTTCCTGTTTACATGAGAGCTCTAGCCTTCCAGAGCCTGGAAACCCATATATTTTGAACACTTGGAGCTTTTTAAGTAGCAGGGGATGATTGTATCAACAGCAGATGTATTCTCCCTCATTTAGGCCTTTGGATAACCAAACCAAAAAGCCATTTTAAAAAGCTACTAAATTTTGATAACTGGAAATAATTTGGTAATATTATTTGGTTGGAAAGCAAATAATAAGCATAGTACTAAGAAAGGCAAAATAAAAAACAAAACTCTCAAACACTGCAAATAGTCTCATGTTACTTTACAAAAGAACCATAGTTTTGTTACTGTTCTGTTTGATTTTAAAAAGTGGCCAATTTTGGAGACTGTGGACTTAATTATAAAGGTTGGTGCCATCACACAATTGGGAGCTGCTGAACTCTTCACAATAGGTACTTTATTATGAGTTTTATGTTAAAAGATGTTTTGAAGTATTAGGATATAATTAAAACCACACAAAGAATTTGTTTCATCGCATGCAGGAAAAAAAAAAGATCTTTGTTTCCATATTAGCAATTTTTTTTTTCTCCTAAGGGTACTGATTAGGTGATCAAAAAGCTTTTTTGTCTGTTCCTTTAGTTTGTGAGCATGTGGAGAAAACCACTAATATTAGTTACAGTAAACTCAAAGCATATAATTATAATGTTGCAAAACGCAGAGGAAAATTAAATCATATGAAACTCAAGGCTGAGTTGTGCAGTATATTGACTGATTAGTTTGAATAGGACCTAAGCTACACTTGGAAGATTGGGTGAATAAGTAAATCCATAATTTATAATCTAATAATAGAACTTAGAATTATTTTTATGGTTGTGAAGTTGCATCCTTTCATAATAATCTGATTTTTTAAAGCCATCAGATATTTGAGAATAACTGTGATTGTTGAGCCTGTGAAAACCACAAATTCATGAGGAAAGAAGAGATACATATAAACAACATTATGCTTAACCTTTTATGAATGTGGTAAAACCCAGTCCATTCATTAGCATTAGTAGTGAACAACTTAGGTTGAGTGCTTCTCACTCATAGTCCATCTGAGGCTTAATGTTATTGATGATTTTCTGGTATTTTACCTTACTTCTGGGTTGATTGTCAGTTTCAAATTGGGTAAACTCAGAGTATCTTTATTTGTTTTAAGTAGCAAGATTTTTATTTACTTAAAACATTTAAAATAAGTAGCAGGGTTCATTATTTGACTTTGTGGTTAGGAATTCCGTAATTGTATTTGTTGGGAAGGTTTTGAATGTGTTTGCTGTAAGTTTGTGTGTATGTGTCTTTAGGGTACCTTTTTTTAAGGTGAAAAATAATCCTGCCTGCCTTCCTTCCCTTCTTTTCCTTTCTTCCTGTAAAATATATAAAATGTTCAAAAGAGCTTCTTGTTGTATTCTTTAATGTTTAAATACAAAGATGCAAAACAAGTGACTATTATATAAATATAGAAACCTGTACTTAAAGAATCCAACCCGAATACCAGTTGACTAACAACCAATAAGAATGGTATAGGAGAAAATTAGCTCCCTTTGGTCAAATGATTGTGAAACAGTGGCACTCTAACAAAGTCATTTGGAAGCCATTAGCTTTTGATTCTTTAGAAAAAGACATTTTAAAGATAATTGATGACATTATAATAGATGACAATTTGAATTACTATTAATAGTTTTTGGCATGATAATATTATTGTGGTTTAGGTAGGAGAATGCCCTTGTTCTTAGGAGATGTCTTCTTGAGTATTTAGGCTGAAGTGTTTTAATGGTTGAAAATTAATTTCAGGTGACTCGTGTGTGAATGTGTTTGTGTGCATGTATGTGAATTTCTATCTCCATATCTATGAGAAAACACAAATGTAGCAAAATATTAATTTGAGAATCTAGGAGAAAAGTTTGTAAATCTTCATTGTATTACTGTCTCAGCTTTCCTGATAATTTGAAAGTTTAAAAAGTCAAGGGAAAACTGACTTTAAAAAAAAGTACTACTAATGATCCTTGAACACTTTTTAGTTTTTTTTTTTCTTTGCAATCATTCATGTGATTTAAAAGAGCACAGATGAGCCTTCTTTGCTTACCTCATGGTTACTGTTGATAAAATGAGATTAGGTGTATAAAAGTTGAGAAAATTCCATACACATGTGAGCTGTCAATGTTATTCTTCATGAGATAGTCATGTCCACATTATAGTAGTATAATGTCCTAATTTCAGTTTTTGATGATGAATAGGGATGATGAATGGCTGTTTTTTCTTTTAAAGAAAACTAACATAACCTGATTTCTGTAGAATGATCAAAAATGAAGTTTATCGTCTCTACTAAAAATAGAAAGAAATTAATTGGACAACTAAAAATATATAGAAAAAATTAGCCAGGCATGTTGGCACATGCCTGTAGTCTCAGCTACTCGGGAGGCTGAGGCAATAGGATCGCTTGAGCCCAGGAGTTTGAGGTTGCTGTGAGCTAGGCTAACGCCATGGCATTCACTCTAGCCAGAGCAACAGAGTGAGACTCTTGTCTCAAAAAAAAAAAAAAATGGAGTTTATTGATTCTTTGCATCTTTGGTGTCATCAATGCCAAAATAAAGGTGCAGAGGTCTTTCTTACTTTATAACTGCTCACAATAAAATTTTAAAAGTTTTTATGAGTTTTTTTCAATGTTTTTTAATTAAACATTTTATTTTGACATAATTGTAGATTCTCATGTGGTTGTAAGAAATAATTCTGAGAGAGCCATATACCAGTTACCTAGTTCCCCTAATGATAGCATGATGCAAAACTATAATATTTAATAGAATATCACAATCAGGGTATTGACATTGACACAATTCACCAATATTATTCTACTTTTTGCACTTTCACTTGTACTTTGTGTGTGTGTACGTGTGTGTGTGTGTGTGTGTATTCTGTATAATTTTATCACATGTGAGTTTATGTATTCCCACCACAATGAAGATACAGGACCCCTTCATCATCACAAGAATCCCTCATGTTCTCACTTTCTAACTACAGTGACCTCTCTCCCACCCCCTTACCCTGACCCTAACCCCTGGCAATCAATAATCTTCTCTTCATTTTTTTGTCATTTTAGAAATGTTTTTTAAATAAAATTATACAGTATTTATCCTTTTGGGATTGTCTCTTTATACTCAGCAAAATTCCCTAGAGATTCATCCAAGTTGTATATATCAATAATTCATTTCTTTTTATTACTGAGTAGTATTCCATGGCATAGATGTACCATAGCTTGTTGAACCATTTACTCACTAAAAGACATCTGGGTTGTTTCCAGTTTTTGGTTATTACAAAAAAGTTGCTGTGAACACAGGTTTTTGTGTACAGGTTTTTGTGTTTGTGCAAGTTTTCATTTCTCTAGGATAAGTGCCCAAAAGTGCGTTTGCTGGGTCTTATGATGTTTACATGTTTAGCTTTCTGAGAAACTGTGGAACTGTTTTCCAAAGTGGCTGTAACATGTTATATTCCCACTAACAAGGAATGAGTAATTCAGTTTCTCCACATCTTTGCTAGCATTTGGTGTTCTCATTACTTTTTATTTTAGCCATTCTAATAGACGTGTAGTGATAATTGTGTTTTTCCCCCCAGTTGTCTGTTTTTTTAAAAATTGTGGTAAAATGCACATGACATAAAATTTACGATCTTAACCATTTTTAAGTATATAATTCAGTAGTGTTAAGTACATTCACACTGTTGTGCAACCAATCTCCAGACTCTTTTTATATTGCAAAAGTATAACTCTGTGTTCATTAAACACCAACTCCCCATGCCCTCCTCTCTGCAGCCTCTGGCAACTATCATTCTACTTTCTGTTTCTATGAATCTGACTACTTTAGGTACCTCTAATAAGTGGAATTATGTAGTATTTGACCTTTTGTGACTTGCTTATCTCACTTAGAATAATGTTCTCAAGCTTCATCCAAGTTGTAGCATGTGTCAGAATTTCCTTCCTTTTTATGTCTCAGTAATATCCCATTGTATGTATATAGCACATTTTATTATCCATTCATCTGTTGATGGGCACTTGGATTGTTTCCACCTTATACTAGTTTGCTAGGGCTGCCGTGACAAAGTACCACAGACTGGGTGGCTCAAACAACAGAAGTTTATTTCCTCACAGTTATGGAGGCTAGAAGTTTGAGTAGGCAGGTTTGATTTCTTTTGAGACGTCTCTCCTTGGTTTGTGGATGACCATCTTCTCTCTGTGATTTCACATGGTCTATCCTTTGTGCATTTCTATGTCCTAATTTCCTCTTCTTTTAAGGACACTAGCCATATTGGATTGGAGTCCACCCTGATGACCTAATTTAACCTTAATTAAGTCTTTAAAAACCGTATCTCCAAATACAGTCACATTCTGAGGTACTGGTGGTTAGGACTTCAAAATATGAATTTGGGGAGGGTGAGGGGACATACTTTAGCCCATAACACATTTTTGGCTGTTGTGAATAATGCTGCTGTGAACATAGGTGTACCGATATCTCTTTGAGATCAAGCTTTCAGTTCTCTTGGGTATATACCCAGAAGTGGAATTGCTGGATCATATGTTAGTTCCGTTTTTAATTTTTCGAGGAACTACCATACTGTTTTATTAGGTTGGTGCAAAAATAATTGTGATTTTAACATTTTTGAAATTTGCCATTTGATATTGGAATACATTCTTAAATGTGGTTATGTTATACATTATTTTAATGTGCATTTCTTGCTTTATTTTTTTTGTTAATGGCTTATTACTTGCTGTTTATTTTATGTTTAGACTATGGAAATGATGTTAAACAAAAAGTGAATTCGAGCAATTTTCTTATTTGAGTTTAAAATGGGTTGTAAAGCAGTGGAGACAACTTGCAACATCAACCACACATTTGGCCCAGGAACTGCTAATGAATGTACAGTGCAGTAGTGGTTCAAGAAGTTTTGCAAATGAGAGCCTTGAAGATGAGCGCAGTGGCCAGCCGTCAAAAGTTGACAATGACCAATTAAGAGCAATCATCGAAGCTGATCCTCTTACAACTACACAAGAAGTTGCTGAAGAACTCAATGTCAACCATTCTTCGGTCATTTGGCATTTGAAGCAAACTGGAAAGGTGAAAGCTTGATAAGTGGGTGCCTCATGAGGTGACTGAAAATCAAAAAAATCTTCATTTTGAAGTGTCATCTTCTCTTCTTCACACAACAACAATGAACCATTTCTCATGCGACCAAAAGTGGATGTTATATGACAAACGACAACGAACAGCTCAGTGGTTAGACCGAAAAGAAACTTCAAAGCACTTCCCAAAGCCAAACTTGCACCAAAAATGGTCATGGTCACTGTTTGGTGGTCTGCTGCCAGTCTAATCCACTACAGCTTTCTGAATCCCGGTGAAACCATTACATCTGAGAAGTATGCTCAGCAAATCGATGATATGCACTGAAAACTGCAGTCCTTGCAGCCGGCATTGGTCCGCAGAAAATGCCCAGTTCTTCTCCATGACAACGCCCAATGGCTCATCACACAACCAACACTTCAAAAGTTGAACGAATTAGGCTATGAAGTTTTGCCTCACCCACCAGACTTCTTCAAGCATCTCGACAACTTTTTGCAGGGAAAACGCTTCCACAACCAGCAGTATGCAGAAAATGCTTTCTAAGAGTTCATCAAATCCTGAAGCATGGATTCCTATGTTACAGGAATAAACAATCTTATTTCTCATTGGCCAACATGTGTTGATTGTAGTTCCTATTTTGATTAATAAAGATGTATTTGAGCCTAGTTATAATCATTTAAAGTTCACAGTCCAAAACTGCAATTACTTTTGCACCAACCTAATACTTGGCGGCTTTACCATTTTACATTCTTATCAGTAGTGCACAGGGTTTCCTGTTTCTTCATAACCTTGCCAACACTTGTTCTTTTCCATCTCAACGCACAAATTAGCGGTAAGGTTTGATGTTGCTATTCCAGCAATATTGGATGAAACAAATGGGCAAGGTAAAGAAGCTGGATAGATGGGTTCTGCATGAATTAAATGAGCGTCAGAAGAGAAATTGTCTCTAAGCTTGCCTTTCTTTGCTGTCACAACACAAAGGCGAACCATTTCTACATTGTGTTGTTATGTGTGAGGAAAAATGGATTCTTTTTGATAATTGCAAGTTTTTCGGTACAATGGTTAGATAAAGTTGAAGTGCTGAAACACAGTCAAAAACCAAATATTCATCAAAAAAAGCTAATGGTGTCTGTTTGGTGGTCCAGCACTGGTATTATCCACTACAGTTTCATGAAACCTGGTCAGTGGATTACAGCGGGTGTCTACTGCAATCAGTTGGACAAAATGATGAGGATGCTTGTGATTAAACAGCCAAGATTGGTCAATAGAGAAAGGCCAATCCTCTTTCAAGACAACACTCGAGGACATTTTGCACAAACAATGCTGCTCAAAGTGCAGCAGCTGGACGTGGAAACTCTCTGTCATCCACTATATTCACCAGACCTGGCACCAACTGACTACCACTTCTTCCAGGCTTTGGACCACTTCTTGCTAGAAAAAATATTCAATTCTCAACAAGCTGTGGAAAATGCCTTCTGTGATTTCATCACCACTCACTCTCCAGGCTTCTTCACTGCTGGCATAAACAAGCTACCATTAACATGGCAAAACTATGTCCACAGTTCGGGTACATATTTTGTTTAATTTTACTGCTTGTTTGAGATATAATAAACTACACTTTTGATTCAAAATCGTACATTTCATATTTAATGATGTAATAGTTTATCATGTGATAATAAGAGCTATAGAGAAAAATGAAGTAGGAAAAGTAAATAGGAAGTGCAGGAGAAGAGCTTGCAGTTTTTGAGCATGGTCAGGGAAGGCCTCTCTTAGAAGGTGTTGTCTATATAAGAGACAAACAATATATGTTTTTCTATATGGGAGAAATTAGCGCAAACGATCTAGGAGAATGACCCAGGATAGAAACAAATTAACGATGCATGTTTTGGGGCAGAGGTGAAGGTCCTTGAGTTAGTAAGAAGGAGTGGACTTAGTGAACAAGAGGAGCAGTTGACCTTGAAGGAGCATGAACAATTCATCTACAGCAACAGAGGGGAAGACAGAGCCTATGTGCATGAATCAATATATGGTGAGAGCTTAGGGAAGTTCTCTCTGATTGCTTCTGTTTTTCTCAGGGAAAAACAGCTACAGAGAGTTAGAATAGAAGAGGGGATATTGGAAATTTGAGGAAAAACAAGAAAGTATAGGTCAGTACTTGGGAAATGTATGATGATTGCCAGGCAGCATTAAGGATCCAAACTTTGAGGTTAGTGATGAATTTAAAGAGATACTTAGCTTAGTAGTGCACTTTTCTCCAGCCAAGTTTGGCTTATATGGGTGCAAGCATGGAGTAGGATTTAATTATGGTTGCAGTTTTGCCAGGTGAGTATGATAAAGCAAGAACAAGCCAATTTAGCTGATGATTCCTGCAGGGGATTAATTGTTATGATGGACCATGGGCTTTAGCCCACTTAAGGACCACAGTAAGGACTTGACGGTGGTGAGGGACAGGTTGAAGAATTGTTGGAGGCTGGGTACCAAAAGGGTGCGCACTGGGAAGTTAGGGGTGGTTAGTGAAATGCTTGCAAGTGAGGTTATGGAAGAGGTGAAGTTATTGGTAAATCACGAGGACTAGAATATGATAAGGGTGAGTGAGTGGCTAACAAAGTAGAGAGCAAGATTGTCGGGACAGAAGAAATCAAAGAATTGAGAGGCCAGGAAGTTGGACAGATAATCTCCACGTACCGTAAAATCACCAGAAATTATGGCAGGATGGATATCAGAGGGACAATGAGCCAGGGGCATAAATCTTTGAGGAGTGACAGGGAGTGCCCTCTGGGGGTCAGTAGATGCACTGTCACACAGACGTGTCTCATGACATGAAATTCCAATGTGGTTTAGGGTCTTTGAGCAGCCTGGAGGAGAAGGAAGACGCTACTCCTCTTCAGGTGCGACATGAATACTGTATTGTTTCCATAAAACTTATTTACATTTGCATAAATTTCAAACCTTGTATACCCCTAATAAGTGTAGAAATGCCAACTATTTGTCACAATTAAAATATGAAAGAAAAATGCAGAGTGCTCCGAACGTACAAGTACTCACATTGTATGTTGACAAGTTGACCCACAGGTCCCCAAATCTGGTTTTTGCTGAGCTTTGGCATTAACTGACATGAATATGAAACACCCACAGGGCTCAGGAGTCCTGGGATGGAGCCCAGCTGGATGGGTAAAGAAGTAAGTGATTATTCTTTTGTTTAGCCCAGAAATTGGTATATCAGCTTAACTATGGATATGAAAAATTTGAATTACTGGCACTCCTCTTTTTCCTTTAGAGTGTTCACCATCAAAACAACACTGTTCACTCAAATGTGTGAACATCTTGCTCTTGTTAAAAATGGCTCTAAAATATGTGTGCTGTTTTGAAATGTTTTGAATTGACCATTATTTCTAACAGTTAAACTGTTTGTTTACACACTAGATTAAGGTTTTGTGCACCACCACTGACTGGACTGTATTTAGTTGTCTCTCTTGGTGGCAGTGCAATAATTGGAAATTTACATATGAAAACATCCCTCTTTAAATTTAGAGTTTAGAAGCATCTCACAGTGATGCTTCTGTTGATTTCTGTGGTGTCAGACAATTCTGTGGGTGTATGGTCTTTTTTGTCCTTTAGTAATTAGCCTTTTCTGGGATATAGGTCCAAAACAGACCCTGCTTATATGAAATTACCAAAATTCTTAGAGTGATATTTCAACCTTTATCCTAGCTTATTAACATAACAACTCTCTTTATGAAATTGTGAATACCTGTGTATTTGCATATCCAGATAAACTTGCTAATCTGCAGGTGGAGTTCCCAGAATTCTTAAGAGTGACATTTCAGCATTATCCCAGTTAGTGACTATATATGATGTTATAAGAGCTTTATATATTTATATGTGTATATAACAAAAAAATTGTGAAATATTTTTCTTTGTGTAGATTTAGGTTAATTTAAACCCTTTAAGTAGTTCTACAATAAGATTTTGTAGCTTTATTTTTTTCTTACAAAAATTCTATAAAAGTTGTTTTTGAAATAAAGTGCAACTTGATGGTTTATCATTTCCTAAAGCCATCCTATTATATATACACCATTTTGCTTTTTAAATTTTATTTACCTGAATGACTGGGTTTTTCATAATGTATATAATTCACGGGATCTCATTTTTAATTTTTAACCCTCTTATACATTATGGACAAAAATATGTCTTGCTTGTGGGTTATTTTGACCATATTTTTTTCCCTAGTAGGTACCTGCTTTTGTTTTTGGTCCTTTTGCATTACAAGTCTCTTTATTTTATTATTTTTTCTTAGAGTTGCCTGAGTATGGCTGTCATCTGCTTATCCTTCTATTATATATATTAAAACAAAGGTGACTAACAAGTCAATTTGATCTTTTAATGCCACCGATGTCATATTAATTGTAGTAGAGATACTTTTACCAATAAAAATGAGGGAAAGGAGTTAATTTTCAGTTACCTTTGCTATCTTTCTGGCTGTTCTGTCAATGATAAGATTTCACCCTTCAAAAATCTTTTTAAAAATTTAAAAATTCATAGCTCTCACTTTTCCCTGTCAGTTTTTTTTTTAAGAAGACATTTATGGTTTAATCCTGCAGTTTCTTCTTTTCATTTTATTTATTAGATGTAGTAAAAGGTTCTTCATAGCCCAAGGCTTCTAGGCATGTGTAGAATGTAAAAATATGCAATTAAATCGAACAGGGCAGCTAAAATTCCACAACAAAGGTGAAAAAGAAGTTCAGGGCTTTATTTAATAAAAAATGACAAGCTAAAAAATAGATCCTGCTCTGCTTAATTAGGACAGGGGATTGGGGGGGGAATGCAGAGATGAACAAGGTCCTGATGGACTGACAAGGGGAAGGAATTCAGAGCCTCAGACCAGAGAAGGAATTTCCCAGGAAATGATTGTTCTTGGTGTGCCCAGAATTCTCTGACAGCTGTCTCAGGGCACCACACTCGATATTATGTAATGAAAAGAGGACATACAAATAAGCTGGTTGCAATGACAGGTGGAGGTCAGTAACCCCTTGCACATATTTCCGTGTATTCCACGGGCCTCCTGATGGGGAGCAGTGACCCAAATACTCTCTTCTGTAGAGCACTTGGCATCAGTCCTGAGTCGAATTTCTTCTTGTCCCACCTGTACTCTGAGAAACGTCTGCCACAGCTCAGTGCACCATGGGGAGGGTACAGTTCATTCAGCCGTGCTGGGATGCTTTACCAGGCCAGGGGAGGGAGGCCATCCAGGGGACAGGGAGATGTCTCTCTGTACTCAGCAGTCACTGAGACGACCACAGAAGTCTCCGAGGCAGTCTTCTCTTGAAAACTACCCCCACCTCGTCATTCTCCACAGAACAGTGTGTTTCAATTTTTGATCTAAAGATTTTTCTTCTTAAAATATGAATCAAATGTCCTTAACCCTTTGATGGCCCTCCGTTGAAAAGAGGATAAAATGCAGATACTACCTCATGGTCTCTGTGATGTGATTACTGCCTGTGCCCTCAGCTTCATCCCAGGTCAGTCTCCTCCTCCCTTGCTCATGATGCTGGCCTCCTTGGTCGTCTTTTTATTTTTCCTACTCAGGGCCTTGATATGTGCTGTTTTCTTGGTCTGGAATGTTCTTTCTAATCTTCATCTTGTTCCTTCTTCCTCATCTTTTAGTCAAACTCGAATTGCCACCTGCTCCAAAAGGCTGTTGAAAAGGATTTGTTTATTGATTGTCATATCATAGATGACTTGGGGACACAGATTTTGCCTTAATTCATTTGCATACTCAGGGCCAAATATAGTACTTGGCACAGAGTTGATTCTTAAATATTTTATTTTTTTATTTTTTTTATTTATTTTTTATTTTTTTGATTCTTAAATATTTTAAAGTGAATATTTATAAAATATGAAACATTTATTGAACAAATGTTATACTTCTCAAATTCATAGCTTCTAGTTTATATTAATAAACTAGTCTGCATCTATACCACCCACCTACCCACCCCACTGAGGATAGTTTGCCTTCTGCCACTGTCTGGCTTTATTTTGCCCTTTTCTGCCTAGTGATATTCCTGGAGATGGAGGTGTGGCAGCTGGAACCAGGGGGAGATAGGTGTTCTCTACATCTTCCAGCAGCTAGAACGGGACAGGGGGAGTAGAGTGTGAATGCAAAAAAAAGCTCTTCTTACTTGTTAAAGTTATCATGGAGAGTGCCAGTACTGGGGCTGGAAACCCAGGCCCACTTCGCTTCCTTTCCAGTGTTCAGTTCTCCGTAGGACACTCTCATTTGCTCCCTCTGTCAACAATTCACATTTCTCAACCCATCATTGTTGCTGGAGTTTGAGTTTGTGGAATCCTGGATCCCTCCCCTCATAGCTAGAATGCTGGGATGCAATATTCAGAAAAAGAAGATGCCTCTTGATTCTTCTTATATTGCTTTACGTTTTTCAAAATATGTTGTCTTTTTTCCTCAGCTGAATCCTTCTCTTGAGGACAGAGACCCTGTGTTAAACTTTTTAAAGAAAAAAAAGTCTCCTGTCATTTCTAGTGCTATATCAAGTACATAGATTATGTGATTGATTAAACCAAGAAGCAGAGGCTTTAATGAAATCTTTAGTTTGGTTTCTTACTCCTAATATTCATGGCAGGATTTTTTTTTTTGGTGTGAAAGGGTCTTCTCTGTCACTCAGGCTGGAGTGCAGTGGCACGATCATAGCTCTCTGCAGCCTCGAACTCCAGGACTTGAGTGATCCTCCTGCCTCAGCCTCCCCAGTAACTAGGACTACAGGTGTGTGCCACCAAACCTTGCTAATATTTTTAATTATTTTTCTTTGTAGAGGTGGAGTGTCGCTATGTTGCCCAGGCTGATTTCAACTCCTGGCCTTAAGGGATCCTCCCTCCTTGACCTCTCAAAGTGCTGGGATTACGAGCATGATCAATAAATTTATCCAAAGATGAAATGTCTCTATTATATGTTTAGGTTCTGATTATAGTTTGGAATTTTTCTCTTCTGAAATGAGTTGACTTTTCCTCTCTTTCCAATTTTGGTAGATTAGCGATTTCAAAACAGCCATTGGCCAAACTTAACTCTCAACTCTCCTTTTTAAAAAGTTAAATTGGAGTTCTTAGAATTATGCTCATTACTAGAAAACCACACATAATGATGACATCCATAAGCTGTGGTAAAAGTGGATTCTTGAGGAGCAGGTGTAGTCCTCAGGGTTTCTAGACAGAGACCTGGTTTAGTGGTTTAGTGCTCAAATCCCACTTCTTCCTTGTGTTTCTGTAGGCTCATCATTTACCTCCATGTGCCTCAGCTTCTTTCTTTCCTTCCTTTGGTTTCTTATAGATCATGAATGTAATGAAGATCATTCCATGGAAATTTTTATAGCTGCAGCAAATGATAGAATGCAGTTAATACCCATCTCATAGAATAATGGAAGCACTCTTGTAGACCTCTCTTCAAAGTGAGAATATAGTGACACCTCATTAATGGAGCTAACACTTCTGAACTTGGTCATTGGCTCCTGCCATTTATATCACATGGATTTCCTGTCATTTTGCTTATACGTCACGAAAGATTTGTTAACGTATAACTTAAGTGCATAATTAGAGAGAAAAAGTCCTTGATTTTCCAGGAAGTATAAACTGTTATCCTCCTTTTGTGTTTAAAGAATATTTGTCATCTCTCTTGTTCTTTTGGAGTTAGGAGTATATGTTTTCTGGAATATTCATTATTCTTTTATTTTCTTGCTCAACTGACCATCAAACTATCCATCTCGGTGTGTCAGTATGTTTATTTTTTTCAATAGATGTGTAATTCCTTCAAGAGAAAACAGCATTCATGTAATTTGGCATATAGACATTAAAAAGAAGTAAGTAATGCACAGAAACATATTTAAAAGACAGAGATTCTTTGTTAAATGTAATGGGAGAGTCGAACACTAGCAGCTGCTTTCTAGCTACAGAATTACTCTCTTGCTAAGTTCTCACATATTGAAAAGGGAAGCTTTGTGTCAGGTTTTGCAAAAGTAGCTCTAAAGTTTTGGCTTCCCTGGCGTCAGATAATATTAGTTGCTGCTTGTGGGTAGAGATGACTCTCCAGTACTGAAAACACGGCTAGCACTATGCATGCTCGAAGTAGTAAAGACATCAGAAATTATTAGTCCATTGTCCTAATTTTTCAGATGTGGGAGGAAATCAAGGTTCAGAGAGATAAAGTGATTTGTTCAGGAAGACAGCATCAAATCTGGAATCCTGATTTCCTGTTTCCATGGCCCTATGTTCTATCCATTTGTATTTAATGGACATCTATGGATTTGTCTGTTTAACCCTGACTGCGCTTCACTGGCTTTGTGGTCTCAGTTGATCATTCAAGGCTTAACCTCTTAGGTCTTTTTCCCCCTTGGATTTTATGAGCCAGCAAGTTCCTCTTTTTGCTTGAGATCATGCTAATTGAGAATATGTTACTAGCAATCAAAAGAATATGGATTGATGTTCTCATTGACATCTTTACTTTGATACTTGTGGTTCTCTTCTCTAATTTCTTCAGATTTGTCATCCTTAAAGATAATAGCACAGATATAGTAAGTAGATGTCTGATTTGTATACAGTCTGGGTTTACAACCTGAATGAATGTCCAAATTACACACATTTGATCACAGTAAATGTGTCTCTTACCATCTGTAATTATAATTTTATTCCATAGCAGTTACAGACTTAGGTATTTAAAGGATCTATTTTAGACTATTTAATTATGGGAGTAGAGCTTAATTTTCTTTCTTATTTCTTTATTAATCTATTCTACTTTTTTATGCAACTACTTACAGATATGTTAATGGAACTTTGGATTGTCTAAATTTATTAATTTTTGTCTCCAATTCCCTATATGGGTATGGAAAGCACCTCGAACATTGCCCTACATGTCACTCCATGTTAATTTTTTCTTTTTTTATCAGTAAAAATAACAAATAATGTTTCCTTTCATATAGAGATTTTAACCTTTTAACTTGGGAAATTGATGCCCTATCACCACCACCATCCAATCACCAGGTATCAGTTGAGCACTGATTCCAGCTGTTGCAGAAGGTTAACTAGGCCGGTATAGTAATAGATCTTGTTCAACATCGTAATCTTTGAAAACCAGCAAAATGCTAAAGTGTCTTCTTACTGTCGATAATGTTTAAATAGCACCTTAGAGGTTAAAAAAAGTTCATATATATAAATTTAATCCTTAAAACAGCCCTCAAAGATATCTTTTAATATCCATGGTTTATTATTGAAGAAACTGAAGTATAGAATTTTTAAAAAAATTATGTCTTGCATAAGAACACATAGTTGTTATCTTGAGACTTAAAATAAGGTTTTCTGAGTCTGTGTTTTTTTCTATACCATAGTGATAATATAAAAATATGAGTACTTTCCATGAAAAATTTGGAATCTTTAAATGTACCCTAAACATTCCTTCTTTAATTATTGAATGAGTACATATCAAAGGCAAGGAACCCTAATATAAGCTTCTATGGTACCCTGGGGGCCCCGCCCCCTATCACAGCACTCCCGCACTGTCTCTCCATTCTCATTGCCATCCTGCCTACTCACTGCAGTGGCCCCATCTCTCTCTAAACTCCTATTGTACTCCCCTGTGCCCTCCACCAGGTGACTGCCACTCTGGCCTCCTTTGTATTTCCTGAATACACCATGCTCTTCCCACATCATGGCCTCTGCATTTGCTGGGTTATCTGCCTGGAATGTTCTATTTCCTGACCATCACTTTGTTAGCTCCTTACTAAAAGAAGCCTTCCCTGACCTTTGAGGTAGACAGGGTTCTACTCCAGTGACATTCTCTGTCATTTACCCAGATTCATTTTCTTCATAGCACTTACTACTATCTAGATGAATTTTCTTGTTGGTTTGTGAGTTTATTACATATCCCCCAACCTGCTGAACTTGATGTTTGCAGGAACTTTGTTTTGTTGACTGCCATATCCCTAGTGCCTGGAAGAGTCCTGGTACATAGTACATAGTTATTGAATTAATTAACTTAGAGATTTAAATGACTGGAGCAGGGGGACCAGATTGGAGCCTATTGTAGGGTTCCAGTACAATGAGAATATATTAAGGATCTTGTCAGTGGGAATGAAGAGGCAGAGGCAGGCAAAAATGAGGTCAGAGGAGGGAAAACCAACAGGATTTGACATGGTTTGAAGTGTTGTCATTGGAGAGGAAACAGGTAGAGGGTTTTGAGCTTGCATGAGGTATAATGAGCCCAGGAGAAATTTCTGGATTTGGTGGGAAGTTTTTGAGGTGCCAAATTTGAGTGCTGGCGGAGTGGAGGCATTCAGCAGACAGTTGGAGATTATCCAGAGTTTTCTGTTCCCTGGGAGGCATTACTTCAAAAGAATCAAGGATCATGGGCTCAGAGAGACCTGGGGGAAGCCACATTCCATACTCAACTGTAGGATGGCTGTGGTAAGTCATAGAACCTCTCTGAACCTTAGGTTCTTCATCTATAAAATGATAATAAAATACCTCATGGCAGGGTATTTCTGAAAATTAAACTACAAAACATGAAAACATGGAACCAAGGCCTGATGCAGGGTAGTTTCTCAATGACTGTGACTTCCCTCTCTCCTTTTCCTTTACTCTAAGAGACTAAGGGTTAAAAACTTTACTGTAGTTCTGCAGTTTAAATTTGTGGTTTTTTCTTTCCAAAACCGTGGTTTGAAAAGACAATACTTCCAGGCTTACAATGAAAATGAATAATTCCTTGTTCCAACCTCCCTATCTCCCAGTTTCCTCTTCCCTGAGGCAACTACTTTTAATTCTATTGGCTGTTTCTTTAGAACTTACATCTATAATTTAATGTAATATGCTTATATAGTCAGCCCTCCATATCCATAGGTTCTGCATCCATGGAATCAACCAACCACGGATGAAAAGTATTTGGGGGAAAAAATGGATGGTTGCATCTGTACTGAACATGTAAAGACTTACTTTTGTGATTATTCCCTGAACAGTACAGTTTAACAACTATTTGCATAGCATTTACATTGTATTAGGTGTTATAAGTAATCTAGAGATGATTTAAAGTAAATAGGATATCCATAGGTTATATGCAAATACTATGCCATTTTATATACAGGATTTGAATATCCATGGATTTTGGTATCTTTGGAGTGTTCTAGAACCAATCTCCCATGGATACTGAGGGATGACTGTACTACCATGTTTTAATTTCTCAATTTCAGATATTAGATATCAAATTTAGATAATATTTTTGTATTAGGTTATCAAAAGAACTGATAGAACCAAGGGGGTAGATACACATATATGAGAGGGGATTTATTACAGAAATTGAC
The DNA here is from genome assembly GCA_963575035.1 of Avahi laniger. NCBI lineage: Eukaryota > Metazoa > Chordata > Mammalia > Primates > Indriidae > Avahi > Avahi laniger. Next base: position 61,358 of record CAUYSK010123889.1, read on the forward strand.
TCACATGATTATGGAGGCTGAAAAGTCCTATGATAGGCCATCTGCCATCTGGAAACCCTGAGATGCTAGTAGCATAGCATAGCTCAGTCCAAGTCCAAAAGCCTCAGAACCAAGGAAGCTGGTCATTTAATTTTCATTCTGAGGCCTAAGGTCAGAGAACCCCAGGGGCTGCTAGTATAAGTCCTGGAGTCCAAAGGCTGGAAAGCCTGGAGTTTTGATGTTGAAGGGCAGGAGAAGACTGTCACAGCCCCAGGAGAGAAAGAAAGAAGAAACAGCCTTTTCTCTGCCTTTTTTATTCTATCCAGGCCCCCAGCCTATTGGGTGGTACCCATACACATTGAGGACATATCTTCCTCACTCATTCCACTGACTCACCCACCAATCTCCTTTGGAAACGCCCTCACAGATACACCCACAAGTAATGCTTTACCAGTTTTCTAGGTATTCCTTAATCCAGTCAAATTGACACCTAAAATTAACCATCACAAGTTCACCCCTTGTCAACTGGGCACCTGTATGCATCTCCTTAAACCATGCTTAATCTTCAAATAAAGACAATAGCAAGTTAATAGTTTCATCTAAAATGATACAACTATTCTGTGTGCAACCTCCTGTGTGTAACTGAAAAAGGAGATAATATCCTTGGGTGATGCTTACTCTTCTGATATCCCAAATATATTGGGTCCTTTCCTTCCTCCTCTTCCCTCCCCTCTCCTCTCCTCTTTCCTTTCTCCTTTCCCTTCTCCTCCTCCTCCTCCTCCTCCACCTTCTCTTCCTTTTCCTTTTCTTTTCCTTTCCTTCTCCTTTCTCCATTGTGGAGTGGTGGTCCAATTTCCCCTTGGTAGTATGGATCCCTCACCTCTGTCAAAACTGTTAACTCCCTTCTGAGCCAGTTGATTCAGAGGCATGAAGAGCCCAAAGTGTCTGGGTGGCAATCTTAACTTCTAACTTCACTGGAATCATTGTTGTGTCTCCTGGTGGCAGTATTTTACTCTTTGGAACTAAGTCCTAGATCCTAGCAGAACATAAAGTAATGGGAACAGAATGGAAAAATTTTGCTAGTGGGTCACCAGGGGTAATGGTAAGTGGTACCTCTCCCATTTCCACCCCTTGATTCTTGGATCCATTAATCCTGGCTATGGGGGATACAGCACCATATATCAGATGTTGATTGAGAACATGTACTGTACAACCTTCTAGAGAGTGTTGCTTCAGCCCTGCAAAGTATTGTCACCTGGAAACATTACTGGGAATCATCTTCACATCAGGGAAGACAAAGATTTCTTTCCTTTTATACTTACTTCCAACCCCAATTCTATGCACACCTGCCCAAGTCTCTCCTCCTCTTATATCCCTATTTTGTAGCTCATCAGTTTCAAGAGTTTTTTGTTTTTTTTTTTTTAACTATAGCTGTTCATATGTGAGATACATAGTATCCTGTGATTCCATTTCCTTTCTTGTACAAGTTTTATTTTTTTCTGTAGTTAACGTTTGCCTAATTATTTTTTAGTTTAGTGGGTTTTGGGTACCAATTATTAAATATTCTTCCATCCCCACACTTCCCTCAAAATCTTAAACTTTTCCTCTCAATAATTTCAAATCCAGCATGTATTTGGTCAGTTTATTTTTCCCTCCCCTTACAAATAATTTTCCTGGCCTCCTCTGGGTTCCCGCTCTAATTTGGATGGTTTGTTCTCTAAGCATCCTGCATAGCTGTGTGTCATCTAGTAATCCCTTTATCTTCTCTTGTTTTGGATCTCTTGTTTCCAGATCTTATTTTCTTTCTCATTATTTCCCTTATGTCTTCATTTTGCCAGGGTACGTTCATTCTGTAGCTTTCTGAGAAAGAATGTATGGGAGGTAAACTCTGAGACTTTGTAGAACTTTATTGTATTTTCACACTTGATAGACATTTTGACTGAATATAAAATTCAATGTTGGAAATATATTTTCCTCAGCATTTTGAAAGAAGTGTCTCAGTGTTCCCGGTGTTACTGTTGAGAAATCTGATGCTTTATGATCCCCTTGCTTTCCACGTAATCTTTTTTTCCCACATGTAAGTTTTTAGACCTTTCCCTCTTTCCTTAGTGTCTTGATATTTCACAGTGATATATCTCCATGGGACTCTTTTTTCATGTTTTGTGCTGATTGGCTGATGTACCTTTTCTCTTTGAGCACTCATCCTTCAATTCTTGAGGTATTTTAAAATTATTTCATTGAATTTTTAAAATTATTTTTTGTTCATCATTTGTCATGATATTTCTTTGAAATTTTGCCTCTTTCATTTCTTCTAGTCTGTCTTTCTGAAACTTTTATTATTCAGATATTGGACCTTCTGGCCTAGTCTTATGATTTTTAAATTTGTTTCACTTATTCTCTCTCTCTTTTTTTTTTTTTAACTTTTCTTCTGTTCAATACCTTTGGCTAAGTTTTCCCTGTGTTACTTTTTTGTTTATTTTGATTTCTGTCCTTCCTAAAACAGAGGACTGACTGAAACAACTAGTGATCTTAGGTTGTCTATACTCTTTAGCAGTTAAATACCCAGAAGCTCAATTCAAAACCTTTTGTGTATAAGCCACACTTGTCATCTGGAAGCCCTTACCATAAAGCAAGGACAGGTTGTTTTTTAGGGTCTCTTAAGTAGGTCTTGCTCTTGAGTTCGCTGGATTGCTGGAAAGGAATTACCTAGTCTCTTGCTTGGAGGATATCAGCCTGATTTCTTGTATTCTGGGAAGTCATTATTTCACTGCATGAAGACTTTCACCTCAGCTCCTTATTTTCAGTGTGTAGCCTCTTTCCTGGGCTGAGACTGATGCCCCCAAGTCTCAATTCTCTCTGGTTCATCTTCTCTAGAGAATAAATATCTTGTCTTTTTCAAGATTAGGGAGGGGTAACTTTCTCTCTAGGCAGGAATGGCAGGAATCTGGGCCTCTAGATCAAGGGTTGGTAAAGTTTTTCTTTAAAATGGCCAGAGAATAAAGGGGCTTTGCAGGCTACATTGCGATTGCTGGTTCTCCACTTTCTCCTCCTCTTCCTCTTTTTTATGACTCTTTAAAATGTAAATTTAAAAAATTTAAAAATTTAAAAAACCCAAACAAAATATAAAAAGCCCCCAAATTCTTAATAAATCATAGTTTGACAACTCCTGGTCTAGAAGATTCTTTTTGACACTCTCAACCAACTGTCATTATTTCATTCCTCCCCTGTACCTATTCTTCAGAGGAACTCAAAGCCTCCAATTTCTGATCTTTTTGTGATGTTATGGCAAAACTGGGTTGGTTTCTTGTAGGTGCCTCCAACTCTGAGGTCCTCCCACCCCAGGCAAACTTAGGTTTCAGCTTTCATGAGTCTGCTAGGTGAGCAACTAGTTGTACATCTTCTTACCATTTTCCGAAAGATCAGTTTTTTACTAGTTTGCTTTCTTTTCAGCCCTTACTGGGTCATGGCTTTTTTATTCCTTTCCCATCAGTTTACTGGGATTTGGGGAGAGAGTGGAGGTAAGTGCATGTATTTAATCTACTAAATTTAACCAGAAGCTCCCTCCTCCCCGATCCAATTTAGTTGGTTTTTATTTTTACTGCTTTCTTTGATAGTTCTTGGGTTAATTTTGCGTTTGTTCTCCACGTGCTTACTTGCTATGCCAGATGTTTGAAGAAGATATCCTTGGGGAAGAAAAATGAGGGGTTTTAAATTGTAGTGTTCTTGAAATGCTCACAGTGGCTCAGTGTGTGAGATCTCAAGAGGCCCAATTCTTTCTAACCATCAGACTCTCATAATAGAAATACAGTTTCACCCTTATTTGTGTAAACCATCAGGAGCATTTTTAAATGTTTGTAATAAAGTTTGTGGCTTATTGTTTAAAATTGAATTTAAGGTAGTAAATCAAAGCTTTTGGTGGCGCGCCCCTGACAGCAGGGAGAGCCTGGTAAGTGATCCCTAAGAGCTGATCAAAGAGAGTCGTGGAGCATTTTTTCCTGTATTTGTGTTTTGGTCCTTTAATCTGGTAGTGTTTCCAATTCCATTGTGAATACAGCAATGCTCCATGACACTCCATGCCCTACTCATGTCTTCTTGGCAGCATCTGTCACTGTCTTTGCCAAATGGCCTCTGTTCAGGCCTAAGCCTGCTTTTGCCATGAAGTCTATATGAAGTATGAACAATGGTGACTGTCAGAAAACGGGCATCTTTAAAGATCTTATTCATACCACATTTTTGTTCTAGAAATCAAATGAAAATTAAAAATTAAAAAAGTAGAATTCACTGAATTCTAGTTTTTTCTGCCTAGGTTCACCTTTCCTCGCCAGTGAAGATGGCGTGCTTGGTGGAGTGATTGTTCTCCGATCGTGCAGATGTTCTGCAGAGCCTGACTCCTCCCAAAATAAGCAGACACTGCTAGGTAAGTTGAACATATATATTATGTCTTTCTCTTCATTTTTTTCAAGAAAAAGTGAAAAGATTTATATCTGTAAGTCCACAATCTTAAGCTGTGGGAAGGCCAAGGTACTCTATTGATATCTGAACATCACTATTCTACTGATCTTTTTCCATAGGTAAACATGTAAAAGATGAATGTTCATTTTGAAGTACATGCTTAGAAAATATTTTTCAATTGGGCTTAGAACATATTAAAGTTCAGCATTAAGAACTTTGGACTATGTGTTCGTCCCCTGCCTTATTCCACAAAGCATTTGACATGACGTGTATATACTGTATACAATACATGCAGTAACACAGAAAGAAGCTTATTCCTGTTTCCCTGCCCAAAAAAGAATCAGAACCATGTGAAAAGCTACTGGTCTAGAAGTCAGTCCTGGCCCCGTGGCTTATGAGCTGTGATGCCTTCATGCATCGGTCTTACTGTTCCGTGCCACTTCCTCATCTGTAAAAGAGGGACGTCATCCCTGCTCTCCTCATAAAGCTGTGGCGAGGGAGGTCAAATGAGTGTTTTCGCAGATTTGCAGATGTCCATCCAGATGTGTGGTTTGTTTCTAGCCAAGCAGTGGGGATGAAACCCAACCCACCCTTCATTTGTAAAGGCACAGACTTGTGGGGTACCTCTGCCCATGGGGTTAGCTTTTTCTTTTTCATCCATCCAGAGGGGACGCTTTTTAAAAATCTGCATAAAGGTGACACATATGTTAGCAGGGACCCTGTATGTTATTTTTTTAAATCAACTTTTTAACTGAAGTATACATACATTCAGAAAAGTGCACACATCGTAACTGCAATTGCTTGATGAATTATCACAAAGTGAACCCACTCCATGTAGACCCAGATAAAAAAAGTTGAACTTTTTACCACAACCCCCAGAGCCCCTTGTGACCCCTCCTAGTCTCTACCCCCTCCAAAGTTAACCAATATGCTGACTTCTAACACCATGGTTAATTTTATATAAATAGAATCATAGAATATGTTATTATATATATAATAACATTATTATATAAATTACATTATTATATAAATAGAATCATAGAATATGTACTATTTTTGCCAGGTCTTCAGCCAACATTAAGCCTGTTAGATTAATCCATGTTACATGTGGCAGGAGTTCGTGTGTTTTCATTGCTATATTGTATTCTATTGTATGGATACAGTACAGTGTATTACTCCATACTTCTATATATTTTTTTATACAAGTACTATAGGTCATCCACAGAGACTGTAATAGTTCAACCTTTTCTATAAATTCCTTTCAGAAAATGTGCATGGTGCCTGATCTATATCGTATGATTGTTGTCAATTGCTGTGATATAAATCCCTTCAAACCCTGAGATTCTTTCTATGTGTCTATAAAATAGAGGACTGAGTGTGTCTTGTATGTATAAAAAGTGCTTTTTTAAATAAGCCCAAAACATTTTCATAAAATCTCTTTGTTTATTCCTCAAAGAAAAAAGTGCACCTTTATATAAAAGGCCTTTTCAATACCTGGACTCTAAATATCAACCTTGTTGTTTTTCTTGCCATAGTCTGTCTCTTTCTGCCCACTGTTCCTGGTACCTATGTTGCTCCAAGGAGAGCAACATTTTTTGCAATATATTTTTTTTTTTAAATAGCCCTCTTTTGTTAAACCAAGACAAGTAAGTAGTAGTTTGCTTCTTTGGTATCTTATTCATTGATGAATCCTTTGAATATTCTTCCACCGTTAGCAGGGAGTTGGTTTTAAACATATGCAAAGGCTGTACCTGGCCTTCTGTAAAATCTCAGAGGAATAATCCTTAGTATTTGGATGGGAGTGGAAGGAGTTATTAAAACTGCTTCATGGAGTGTCACAGTACTTTACCGAGCCTTGACTCTTGCCCATTTGAGTTAATCCTGAAAATTGTAAGGTATTTTTGGTTGTCCTTTCATTTTTGGCAGTAGAAAAATGCATATTTAAGGATAAACCATAGAATTTTAGCTCATGTTAAATAGCTTTTATTACCAAGGTAGTGATTTTAAACTGCTTCCTACTCTTTATCTCAAGAAGAAACATTAAGTATAAAGTGCCAATTTATGAAATTAGTGAAATCTTGCTATTTGTTAAAGTTAATTCAAGGGATCAATAGTCTTGAAATTCATCTACTAAAACCTGGTAAACATAAACTAGCATCAACTTACAGATGCTACTAACTACATGGATTTTTTATTTGTTGCTTTTGAAAAGTTATGGATGTTAAATATATGGTAAGATGACAAATTCAAACGTTACAGAAGAATAGGAAACAAGATGTGAAAGTTACCTCTTATACTCCATTCTTAGAGCCACTGGTCTCTGGTTCTGATTATTCTCGTGGGAAACACCCTCACTCTGTAGAATGTGCTCATGCATCTGTTTCTTGATTAGTCAGTAACTTGTGACTCCTTGCTGTGAAAAAATAAAAAAACGTAGCTCACACAATATCTCACTCTTCTTCCCTCCTGATTTTTGCTAAAGTTCTACTCTAACTTGAAATAATATTTTTAATTTTATTGCAATTTTAATGCACTCTTTCTTGCAATTTTAATGCACTCTTTCTTGATTCATCAACTTTATATAATCTCTATCAACCATCCCTCACCCATTCAACTGTGTAAGTTGAGGAAATTTCATGAACTGTCTTAGTCTGTTTTAAGTTGCTTATAACAGAATACCTGTAACTGGGTAATTTATAAAGAAAAGGAATTTATTTCTCACAGTGGTGGAGGCCGAGAAGTCCAGGGTTGAGGGGCCATATCTGGGGAGAGCCTTTTTGCTGGTGGGGACTCTTTGCAAAGTCCCAAGGGGGTGCGCAGAGCATTACATAGTGAGGGGGCTGAGTGTGCTAGCTCAGGCCTCTCTTCCTCTTCTTAATAAAACCATAGCTCCACTACCAAGATCGCCCACTGATACATTAACATTAATCCATGCATGTATTAATTGACCCACTCACTTCTTAAGACCCCACCTTTCAATACTGCCACATTGAAGATTAAGTTTCAGCCTGAGTTTTGGAGGGGACAAACATTCAAGCCCGATAGCATTCACTTTTCTTCTTTTCTCTTCCTTCCTTATTCCCATACCTCACCTCAACCCCTATCAACCATACCATTATTGTTATTATGGCTATTAGCATTTGCATTCTGTCCTATAGCTGTGCTTGTCTCTATGCTTTGAATAGAGGTTAGTTCCAGATAGTGACAATAACCAACATTGACAGTATGAAGATCATAATGTAAATATTACTAACCACATATCCCAGTAGTGGAAGATTCCACTCATAAAGAATAGAAGTGTTTGTCATAAACATCTGCCTGTAGAAGGAGACTGTTTCAAGCATCGACATCAAGTGGATTCTCCTGTGCTGTACTCTACCAATTGCTCCAAATCAGGCCATGACTTAATTTGCTTCATGTTTGGACCATAACTTCCTATTTATTACTTTTTTATACGTCATGAAAGTATAACTTCATAAACTCATGGCTCTTTAATGCTCTGTAATATCTAGTAACCAGGAAAGCTCAGAAATCTTCCTTTCCTACACTTCCAAATAAAACAAAACAATTTCCAAAATTAAAAAAAAACTGCTGTATATTGTTCAATCACTTTTTTGACCCAAGAATAGTATAATCAAGACAGTCTCCTACTGTAGCTTTTTCTGTGTCTACTTTCTTTTCTCAAAATTATAAATAATGTTTCCATTACACCACAAAAGCAGTTTCAGTAAATCCCATTGCCACTTGATGGAGTTTCCAGGAAGCCATTACTGAGCCTCTCCTCTTGACAAATACATCCATTACCAGAGCCCCAGTGGGTTGCTTCCAGGATCATATGAGTCAAGTACAGAACACTTTTGAGGTTTGTCTTTTGTTTACTGATTCATGACTAGAGTTGGAGAATCTCAGGTATGAAGGAACTTCCTGAGTTCCCTCATGTGACCTTGTTACAGGTGGTTTGTTCATAAATTGTTTGATACTCCTCCCTTCAAGAAGGGTGCTTAATTCCCCTTCTCTTGACTGTGGGTAAAACATTAGAGACTTGCTTCCAACGGATAGGAATATGGCAGAGGTGACAGTGTATGACTTCTGAGACTAGGTTAAAAAAGGCATTGTGGCTTCCTCTTTACTCTCTGTGTTGATGACTCACTCTGGGCAAGGCGAACTGCCATGTTGTGAGGACACTCAAGCAGTACTACAGAGAGGCCCACTACGGAGAGGAAAAAACTTCTCCCTCTTTTCAACAGCCAGCTCCTGAAGAACTGGGTATTCCTACCAACAGCCGCAGAGAGCTGAGTGAACCTTCGGTTGTCAGTGTTCCTCCTAGGCAATATCTTGACTGAGATCTCATGAGAGATCCTTTGAAAGAACCATGCAGTAAAGCCACTCATGAATTCCTGACCCACAGAAGCTGCAAGATAGTAAATTTGTTGTATTAAACCTCCACATTTTGGGATAATTTATTATGTAGCAATAGATAACTAATAAACCTTTTACATTTCTCACTGCCAAATGGCTATCTAATTTGTCTAAAAAACTGCAATGACAAATCAAGGTGCTCTGTTGCATCTTTAGGCAGCTCTGTCAGATTTCAGTTTTGATCAGTGGATCCTAGTTCTCTTTTTTGGGACCTTTTAGGACAGATCTGATCAATGTCTTCCTATGTTGTAGTCCCTGATCACTCTTTTTCAGAATGTCTCCTTAGCCTCACACCTCCAGGCTCTCCCCTGTTTGTACCCTTACTCTCACCTCCATACTGCCAGCAATGCATGTTCTCACTATGTAACACATCTGCAGCTGGCCCAGAGAACCTAACTGTGGGCCCCAAACCAGGCAGTCAGGAAAGAAGAAGACTGCTGTGAAGCAGAAGGGCAAGAATGAGAACCTGACTTACAGAGCCACACCAATCCCAGGATCAGTGGTCAATAAAAGAGTGACATAAGTATATGTAATTAGCTTACTATATGTCTAAGCAAAATGTTGAATAACTTTTTATGTATGCTAAAATAAAAACAAAACATTTATCTCTTACTATTACTCTCATGCTCTCTACTTTTAATTTTTCAATTAGGACACACACACACACACACACACTGCCTGACCTCTGTTGGTGAATTTTCTGCAGAATAGATGGTAACTACCTAACCTAATGGGTAAATGCCCTCCGCTGATCTGAGCTTTCAGTGTTATTTTCAACTAGTCCCTTTTTCCTGGTTTTATTTTATTTTTTTAATTGACAAATAATAATTGTACATATTCATGGAGCCTGACTAATCCTCTTTCCTTCTTTCAATCCCAACATCCCAAGTTCTGGCCCCTCCAAATTGCATGGTCTTCCAGAGTCATGGTTGTTTCTCCAGTAGCTTATACATGCTGTTACCTATGCTGGGAATGCCCTGGGCCAATAACAGTCTTTCTTTAACACATTAACTGCCATGGGAGTTGTATTTAACTCATGCTAGTGTTGAGCCCAGGGCCTTGGGAAGCATATATAACTCACACGTCTCTTCACCTTGGGAGCCATGAGAAATATTTTTCAAGTTGCATATAACTCATGCACAGAAAACAATAAAAAATAAGTTTTTCATTAAATTAGAAAGGATCATTTTGTTTTTGAAGTTTTTATTCTATTTTCATAATAAAACACCAGGGCCCTAAAGAAAAAATTTTTTTCTGGGGTGTGGCAGTCAGTGTGTTAAAACCTGAATCAAATGTGAATCTTCTTGGAATCCTCTGGAAGCCCTTTTCCCCAGGTGATTTGTTCCTTCCTTGTGCTCTTTTAGCACCATGCAGTTGGCATTCCTTACCATGACACATCCTACTCAGGTGATAAAGTGTCTACCCCTTCTCCTAGGCCAGCACTTCCTAATGTTTTTCTGAACCCAGTTATTTGAGAGGACTAAATCATAGGTCTTTGACCCCTAGTGACACACACAGTACATCCAGGGATTTAAAATACCTTTCCAGGCATTAGAAAATTCCACTGCTTCTAAGAATCATACCACCAGATTGTGAGCTATTCGAGGGCAGGGATTGTGTTATCTGCTTTCACATTCATGGGCGCCCAATAATTGGATGAATAAACTAAGTGCCACATGAAGTTTCCTTATTGATTATCTAACAGAAATTTTAAAAGAAGTTGACCACTCTTCCAGAAAGATGAAATGCCACATAAAATATCCTCATATTCTCTTAAAAAACAAATAATGTGGGTTGGAAATGTTGGACACTGATGAGTGTCCAGGAACAAGAATATCTGGAGACAGTTTAAATGGATCACAGAAGACAGCCTCTGCAAAGAGCCTTGTAAAAGGACAATTTGGATGTGAACATGTTTGCAACACCCATCCTGCCACCTCCCACCCCCAGATCACGAGATGCTGACAAAGCCCGGCCTACAAATCCCTGATTTAACGCAAAGCAAATGGTTGTCCCTGGAATGAAACAGCTGAAAAGAATTAATTTTCTCTCTGCTGTTAGAGGGAAAAAAAGCCAATATATTTTTACCTGCTAAAGTACAATTACATGTGCTTTCCAGGCCTCTACATAAGTGCTTTATTGAGGCTGCTGTGTGTAGTATGTTCAATAAATTTGTAAACAAAGACACATCAAATCTTCCAGTGGAAGAAAAAGAGTTCTTTACCATTTTAAGCTTCTGATTAGATACAGGTAATTAGAATATATGCAAATATATGTCATAGACAGCCAGTCTCTATATATGGATGCATTTCTTTTTTGTACCTTGCACCCCACATGCTGATGAGAGTCTGGTAGACACTGTGAAGTTCAGGGTTCCTGCCTTGAAGTGGTCAGTAGGAAGCAGTGAGTATGGGGATCAGTGAGAAACAGACTTCATATATTTAAAGGAAATCTTAAGCAATCCAAGACAGGAGGCATATGGGCTCTCAAGGGTAAAAAAGGCTGTGTGTTTGGCCAGTGGTGTTCGTGCCAAGCTTGTGTTGGAGTCCTTCATCCTAAACATACTTTCCAGTTCATCCCTAGCCTGATTATCTGATGAACAAACATGGTAACTGTTACCTTGCCATTAAGTTAACCCCACCTTACTCAGAGTATAACTTCAGATTCTTTCCTATCCAGCAATGTGCTCATGATGCTGAAAATTAACTTGTATATGTGATACTGCTCCCATTTGTCCAGCTATCCCTTTATCCCTGTTTTTTTCATCTTTTATTATGAAATGTTTCATATATTTTTAAAAGAAGGACGTAATAAATTTGTAAGTTATAAAGGATAATAATAAAATGAACACCTGTGGACCTGCCACCCGGCCTAAGAAATTGCCCATTACCTATATCTTTGAAGCCCCCATGTGGGCCTCTCTGATCTTACTACTTTGCTTTCTCCCCATCTTTTACTTTGTGTTTACCCTTTGCTCTTCATTTAAGCTTTTTCACATTTTTATGTATCCCTAAATGATATATTGTTTAGTTTTACTTGATTTTGAACTTTATATAAGTGGTAGTGATAATATGATTTATTCTATGAGGATTTTTGTATTTTCTTACATAATTACCTAAAAGGATAATGGGCTCTTTTATCATTTTAGCTCTATCAAATCAAACCATTCTACAGTTGCCAATTAGGACTTAAATGTGGTGTTTTCCCCTCTCTTTTCAGAACAGGCAAATTTCTTTATCAAATACTTTTTTTGTCACCGTCACCAAAACATGCTGTGGTTTAAAAACAAAAAAATGTTAGATTGAATTGATGCTTCCTGGAACATTAAAAAGATAAAAGGTCATTTAACTGTAAGTTAAAATTCCAAACTGCCTTTGGGTTTTACTGGCATTAAAAATTTGGCGAGCACATATAAACACATGCACTTCAAAGGAGCTTCATTCTTAGGGCACCAGCAGTATCACTTATTTCCATTACATGGCACACGCAACTGTGAGCACTTATGACTAAGCATTTCTGCTGGGTTCACATGATCATAAAAAATAACCGTCAAAGGGAACGCAAATTAGCTTTAAGGCTGGTAGTGGGAAAAGAGGTACTTATGGATATTTGTCTGATATTAATAACTTTATCTTAAAAATGGAATTAAAACTTTTTTCTACACGATGGTCCATTGTGATGGTTAGAAGCTCATTTCTTTAGTGCCTAAGCAATGATTTGGGATTGTTACATCCTCACTGTAGTCTCAAGAGATAGGCTGGCATTTTAGTTCTTATTTAAGAATCAGATGGAAAGAAGAAAATTAGGTACCTTAGATGCAAAGTAAATAAGGCAGACATATTTAAACTTTTCTATGACTAAGAGTAGCATTCATCTGTTGAAATAGTGCTCTGAGGTTAATATTTTCAGAATTAGTTTTCATTTTTACAACACAAGGATGTTGATTATAATCTACTTTTTTATATAATACACTCTTTAAAAATTGGAAATAGATTTTCATTTGTAATTTTCTTCTCCATCATAAGTATATATAACTAAGAATTATTTTTTTGGCCACAAGTTTTCCATCTAAAATATAGAATACAAAGATTTATGAATAGAATTCTAATGATTATGTAATTCTTATTACTGTATTTCTTTTAACACTCCCAGGAAAACACTTTGACAAATTTTATAGTCAATTTTCATCTGGTCAAAGGGTAGTAGAGATCACTCTAGCATGAAATAAATCATAAAAAAATTGTTGAATGAATAAAATCATGTTTCAGTAAAACTTGTTTTACTGATGGTTTCCTGTTCACCAGAGAACTTCTAAGTCCCAGCCAGTAGCCCCTTATTTCTGGCAGTTTCTAATACAATAAAAGAATAAAACAGGAAGAGAATTGAAATGTCCTGTAGGACTTGTATTACTATTTGACCCACATCCTTCTCTTTTCAGTCAGCATCCTTCTTTAGTCTTGAACAAATCTGAGTAAGTCTTGGAAAGACGGAATGATTATGTTCTTGGCTTAGCATAACTAGGATTCTATAGAACTCGATCCACATTGCTCCCAAGACAGTTCAGTGCTGAAAGTTTTTCAGGGAAGCATGCCAACTCAAAGTTATTTCATGGCCATAATGGGACAAGCATTATATGAATCTTAAGGATTCTGTGTCGGGACAGTGAAGCATCCTTGTGTGGGTGTGTATATTATTATTATTTTTTAGTTTTTGTAAAAATGAACCCCCTACTGGGTTATAAAGAACTTAACAACCTGGGAGAGGGTATCTACAGAGATAAGAGGAAGCTATTCTATTTTCAGTTCCTCATTCTTCCCATTTTAAAAATGAATTTCTCGTTATTCAATAAGGAGTAACTTAAACACTGTGCGAAATGTCGTAGGATATGCCATTCAACTTAAGGCTAAAGAGTGACAGCTAACTTGGCAACTGCCCAGTCCAAGACGGTTCTGATTTTAGAGTTCTGTTTTCCTTGCAAGAAAATCTGGGATATGAAGCCAAGCAGAGAGGTTTTAAATGAGTGCGGGAGCCAATGCAGCTGGGGGTTGTTAACAACAATTGGAGAACAATATATTTTTTTAAGGGGGTGGGAGTAGCCGAGGGCTTCTTTCTGGTCAGAAAAAAAGAATCCATTTGGATTTAAAAAACTTACTTGCAACCTGATAAGGAAACTTTGTTTTGTTTGACTTAATTTAAACATGATGACATGTGGATGATTTTGAGAGAGAGAAAAGCGTCCTAGGGGAAGCATCATGTAAGGAGTAGCTTGTATCTCTAATATTAACTGGTGAAAGTGGTGATTTAAATGCCACTAGGGGGCAAAGTCTTGCATTGGGGCTAAGGGCTGCCTCCTATAGCGGAGCGCTATGGATAGTGAAGTAGAACCATTCTTGGACATTATACCCAGGGGTGAATTCACTTGTTCCAAAGCATTAAATACAACTTTCCGGAAAGGCTGTCCTCTAGGATTGTGTACAAGTCCATCCCGAGTGTCCCTGTAATGCCATTAACCCATCATTATTGAGGTGCACATACATAGCTCCTCTTCAGCTAACCTATTCTCTGGCTCTGGAACAGAATCAGTGGTGTGGACCTTTTATCACATAATGCTTGGATGATGTGATGTGTTGAGAAGTCACTTGGTGGAAAAGAATCCTGCCATATCCCTGTGTCCATTTTTCACATGTTAAACCTACTCGAGAGCTTATTTTAGTGGGTTCTTAATGTTTTCTGATAGGGATCTTTTCATGGTCTAACAATTTCTAGTAGTCTCACAGAACCCCTGGGCTTTGGCCTTCTAAAAAACATAAGCCTTTTTGAATCAATAGTTGAAGCTGTAAACAGTTACTGGCTGCTACCAAAGGAAAACGATCATTCCTGAAAGGTTAGGAGCTTCTCTAAGTGGAAATAAGTTTGTGCTTGACCACACCAAAGACTATTATAGCCAGCACTCAAATGTGTCACTCCAGGCCCTTCATTTACCTTTCATGTTGCCTGTGTTCATGGTCCCCTATGTGTAAAAATTACACATGGAAAAATCTCAGTACTATGAAGTAGCATTTCTCAGGTTTGCTGTATTATTAGAATCATTTTTTAATACTCTTACTATAAATTTCAATTTTTAGTATATGGAATGATTTCAGATTAAGTCCTCAAAATCAGGAAACACATTATAGAATTCTAGATATCACCGATGGTAAGAATTGCTATTCTTTTACTGAAATACTAATTTTTCCTCTATGTAATCATATTTGAGTAAACTTTGTACTACTCTTAGCTAGGTTTTAATTGTAAATCAGGACTTAACTAATAGCTAAACAGTTTTGAAAGTTATTTGTGAGATAAACCTTACCCCGGAGACAAATAAATGTTTGCTACTCATTTTTTAAAACTTACAATGACTTTGACATTTTTTATTTCTAATGGAAAAACAGTTTGGGGAAGTTGTCAGATATAGTGTTTTGTTTTGTTTGCTTTGACTGCTTGTTGAACATAGCAGATTTTGCCTTAAATATATGTGCTCAGTGTAAATTTAAGTAGGGGCTTATCATGTCTCTTCCTAAGATTTGGTTATGTTTTAGGTAGTCATGAGATAAGAAACAATTTGAAAGCATTGGATTAACTTCATATCAGGATAAAGCATTCTCATGAAGGACAATTAAAAATATATGGTGACACCAAATTTCAGTAGTTCAGAATGTTTTAATTTAAACAAGTTAATTTAGATAGATAATATAGATTATAGAAAATCATAGATTGGTAATTGAGATTCCTAGGAGAATTTTTTTTAAATGGGAACTATTTAATATATGAAAACAACATAAAATTCAGAAGTTTCAGAAGGGATATGTGGTAAAAAACAGATTGCCCGCTACTCAAATCTCTTAATCAAACAGTTCCCTCTACAGTAGCAACCACTGTTGCCAGTTCCTAAAATATTCTTCCAGAGAGAGCCCATGTATTTTCAAACATGTTTATTTATTTTCTTTTATTCTTTATTTTTTATTTATTCTTTTGTTTATTTTATTCTTCATTTATTCTTTTATTTTCTTTCACAGAAACGACAGTATCATCTCTATGCTTCATTCTCCACCTTACCTTTTTCTAGCTAAACTATTTATCTGATAGATGAGTATTTTTCAAACTGTAGCATGTCACGCTGATGAGTTCTAAAGTCAATTTAGTGAGTCACAAGCAGAATCTTTTACATGCAATGAGTAGACTATAAAGAACCCAATAGAATAGATTAATAGATAGTAAGTAAAGGGCAAATATTATTTTGTGAAATTGAAGCTATAAATAAATGTGCGTACTAAGTAACAATGTGTGGGTTTAGGGGGATTTTTTGGTTTGTTCTTTTGTTTTGGTTTTGGATTTTAATGTGCTTTATGGACAACAAGTTTGAAAAACTCTTAGTATCAATGGTTCCATATGACCCATGGAGAGCTTCCTCATTTGTTTTAAATTATTGCATGGTATTCCATTATATAGAGTACCATAGTTATTCATACATATGCCCACCAATAGGCAATTAATCTGTTTCCAGTGCTAATTAAAACTGCTTCAATGAAGATCATTGTAAATTGTTATTTTATACATGAAATAAAATGTTATTTTATATATATCTGTAGAATAAATGCCTAGATGTAGAATTGCTAAGTCAAACAATATGTAATTTTGATAAATAGTCAATCCTCATTGTTCCTGGATTCTCTATTTGTTAATTTGCCTACTAGCTAAAATTTATTTGTAATCCCCAAACCAGTATTTTTGGTACTTTCATAGTCATTTGTGAATATGAGTCACCTGATGTGCACAGTCCCAGCTGAGATAAACAAGGTGATGCTCTGCTTTCTGTTTTAGCTCTTGTAGTATAAATGTGTCCTTTTCACAGTCTATTTAGTGTCATGTTTTCCATCTTTTTGTGCTTTTCATTGATAATTTCACTATTTAAAATCACCCCCAAACATAATGTTGAAATGCTGTTTAGTGTTCCAAAGTGCAAGAGGATGGTGGTGTCTTATAGAGAAAATATGCATGTTGGCTAAGCTTCATTCAGGCATGAATTGTAGTGCTGTTGGCTATGAATACATTGTCAAGCAACAATATGGAACATAAAGAAAAAGAAAGAGGAAATTCACTGATCTGTATATGAGGCTGCTCCAGAAAGTGCAAAAGTAAGATCTATATATGAAGCTATGAAAAAATGGAAAAGTAGCTAAATTTATAGATTCATGGAATGATGGCCAATAAAAAAAATCGTAGTGGACAGCACTGTTATGAGACTGAAAGCCAAAGAAATTTATAGGCGTGTTACCTAGGGTCAGGAAAATGTTAAACCCTCTTGGCTAGTATTTTATTATAAAGAAATACTACACATAATTAATTATTGGCAAAAATTTTTTTAAAGGTTTCTTTAAACAAAAACACACATAAAATAAGGTTATTTATTGATGTTATTGAAAATGTTGTGACCAGAGGCTTGTAGGAACCTAACCCTGTATTTCTCCTAAGAACAATGGCTCATAATTTGCTAATTCAATCTTCATCAACATTATAGAACATAACTACCATGAATTATGGGAATGTTTTTCCACATGGCCATATCCCACAATCATTATATGAGTCAGCTCTTTTCTTCACTCCCAGCTGACACAGTGTTATTTTAAACCTTGTGATATCTGAAACCTGATAGTTGAATAATGGTGTCTTATGATTTTGATTTGCATTTCTTTTAGTATGAGTAATGTAGAACATCTTTTCATATGTTTGAGAGCCATTCATATTCCTTTTTGTTAATATTCTAAAAAGAAAAGAAGAAAATAAAAGCTTTCTCACTGGATACTTATCTTTTTCTTATTGATTTATAGCAGATCTTTATATATTAAGAAAATTAGCCATTTGTCTATGCTATGAATTGGAAATATTTCCCCAAATTTATCATTTATCTCTTGTTTTTTCACATGGCAAAAGAAAATACTATAAACATTTTTAATATAGTCAAATATATTGATCTTGGCTGTCTCTTATGGCCTCTGGGTTTGTTACAGTTTTAAAAGCTTTCCTTAAGAGAGATTTAAAATGTTTTAAGAATTGTGTTTGGTGTTTCCGTTTGATGTTTTGTGGCCCTTTTGTGTTTATAAAGAATTTAATTCTCTTAATATATAATACTAATTATAAGTTAGGCCAACTTGAATTCCAGTTTGTGCACTTACTAAAATGACCTAAACCATGCTACTTCCCTTCTCTGAGCTTTAGGTTCCTTGCCTAGTCTTTGCTGAGTTCCACTACAACAGATAATACCTGGCACATAATAGATTCTCAGTGTTAGTTCCTTCTCCTCCTGCTTCCCTGAAGTCCTCTACCAAGAAATAATTTGTTAAATTAACTTGCATTATGCATGCACTAAAAGTAATAAAATAGTTTCTTTTCAAAACCATTCTATAATTTAAATCATAGACAATTTCTTCTTTCTCAAGCTAGCCTGAACTAATAACTGATCACTATATACTGATTTTAATTGTTGGTATTAAAAAATAATGTGTGAGTACAATGCATCACCTTTTTGGGAGGATGGAATAAATATTTTTGAAAACAGTAAAGAATGATTTTCTAGACATTGAGTTACTTTCTTTAAGAACTCCTAAATTCTATACTTAGAAACCTTATTGAAACCCTTCGATATAAAAATAATTATTTAATGGAGTCAAATTTGTCTTCTTTTATTAGCCTAAATTTTTATGTATATTACATTTTCTGAAAGGCTACATTTATAGGGAGAATAATACATTTTAAAATCATTAAAATGGGTTTTAAAAAATAAATTGTTTTTATCCTTCACTTTCATGATTATATTACCTCTATTTCCATGTATTTTTCTTGGCTCATTCCTTAACAGTTGTCCCTTAATATTTGGGGCATGAGGAAAAGGTACAATTTTAGAAATGCCTTGCTTTTGAATACAATTCAATGTCACTACTCTAAGAATTTCAATAAGACTTGAGTGCCTTTGCCCTATTAGGCAATTTAGAATATACCAGACCTTGCTCTGGACTTCAAGATTTTTTAAGTTCAAAGCAGATGTGTGTGGAACAAAAAACATCTGGTGAAGAAAACTTGCTTCATTTCGTGATACTGTTTTCCTGCACTCTTCAGTGGAGCATCTGTTGAGCAGGTTGGCAGGTTTGATAATTAATTAATGATGAGGGAATGAGCCGTGTATCTAAGGAACTCCATTTTGCCCCTGACTGCTTCTTTCTTCCCTACATGTCTGGCAGAGCCTTCAGAGTCTAGATCACTGATCCCACAGTTGTATTTCAACTCAAACACTTGTCTTTAGGCTTAATTAGCTCAGTGATATAAACAGATGGATGGCCGGGGAGAGAGAGTTTAGCATTGAGCAGTGTAGTTTCATTATCAGAGAATTTTGAAATTTTTGCTGAAGTACATCAAAACTTTTTAAATGCCTTAAAAATTTCAGAATTTTGAAGGTATGTAGTTGAATGTGACAGAGTTTTGTGTGTCTCCCTAAATGTTTGAATTTTTCGTTTTGTAAATTTTTATAGATATAATTTCACACTTACAGAAAAAGTTGCAAGAATAGTACAAGGGATACCATGATTCTTTTTCCCAGATTCACCTACTGTTTTCATTTTCTTCCATTTGTTTGTACATCTTCCCTCCCCCACCACACACACACTTAAACATGTGCATTTTTCCCCCTGAACTATTTGAGAGCAAGGTGGAGACATCATGCTCCTTTACTCCTAATGCTTTGGTGTGTATTTCTTAAGGACAAGGCCATTCTTCTAAATAATCACCTTATAGTTATCAAAATCATAACATTTAATAGTGATACACTACTGTCTAACCCATAGTCCCCTTTCAAACTTTATCAATTGTCTCAATAATGTCCCTTATAACATTTTCCCTCACCCCCCAGTCTAGGATATAATCCATGGTAACACACTGTATTTAGTTGTCATTTCTCTTTTAAACAGGAAGTTTTAAAGGAGCTTTTTGTGTTTTTTGACTTTGACATTTTTGAAGAGTTCAAAAGAGTTATATATTTAGCAGTGTACTGCAATATCAGGTTTGTGTGGCATTTCCTTATTCAATTCGGGTTATGCATTTTTGTCAGGAACACCACAGAAGTGTTGCGTCCTAAGGTATTTTATCAACAGGCACATGGTATTGACTTGTGCCTTATTTGGTGACGTTAGCTTTGCTTATTTGGTTAAGTTGGAGTCCATCAAGTGTTTCCACAGTGAACTTACAGTTTCTCCCTTTATATTTAATAAGAATTTTTTTGAGAGATATTTTGAAACTATGTAAATAACCTGTCCCTCTTCAAATTCTCACCTACTAGTTTTAGCAGCCATGATGATTTTCTAACTGTTGTTACTTCTATCATCATTGGTTGGCATTCTGCTGCAAGGAAGAGCTAAGAGCTTTGTATTTTCTTCCATTTATTCATTTATTTGTTTAGATAAGTATGGGCTCATTGATTCTTATTTTGTTCAGTAGTTACAATTTATTACTCATTATTAATTTTGATAGATGCTGCTTTTGTCGATGAGAACCCTTCAAACTGACCCTTGGGTCCTTTTGATAATTCCCTTTCATTCTTTGAGTGTTTCCTTACTTTCTGACACAACAAGATGTGTTCCAGATTCATTTATATTTTCTCTGTCGCAGCTCTGGAATTGACATTTCTCCAAGGAATCCTAGTTCCTTTTCGTGGAGAATGATATTTAGTAATTAAGACGTTAAGACCTGGTGTGTGTGTGCGCATGCGTGTGTGCACATGTATGTTTCAATAAAGCTATACTTTGGAATATTACATTTACTAAATCAGTGTGTACAGTATATATGGGTGTGTGTGTGTTTAATGTTACAAGTTTCAAACAAAAGAGCATTTATTTTACATGTAATAATCATAAGTTTTGACAAGAAAGAAATACATTTTTCATTTCACAGTAAATGGCATTACACAATTTTGAGCAGTAAATCATCTTGACATTTATGAAGGAGCAAATGGAAAGTGGGGAACTGAGTGTGTTAAATATAAAGCTATCTTTAACTGTTCTATTAAAAAGCAAAGATTTATTTTCCATCTGTGATCTGAATGTGCCTATTTGTATTCTCTTTCACGGTAGTGGAATTTCTGTGGAGCCACACGACGGAGAGCATGTGTGTTGGATATATGTCAGCCCAGGATGGGAAAGCCAAGGTAAGTCGGGGAAAACCGGATCGTAACCTGAAAACCTTGTAGCTGTTGCATAAACCTCTAACCAACTAAGCTGATATGGATGAAATTTTTCAGCCTCTCTTGGGCAGTAGCTCTATAATCTTTATAAAAATATGATTAAGAATAGTTAACAATCCCAAAGAAAGATAGCATCTCTCTTTTGTGTTTGGTGACAGAGCAAGGTGGCTTAAAACTTTTTTTTTTTCCCCCATCTTGCTTCTCTTTGCCCACTGTGAATAAATGGAAAAGAGGAAACTGGGGTCTGGGAAGAGAAAATGGGAGTGAAAGTGATGAGTTGACATAGATGGGTAATTCTGCAAGGAGTATTGGAATAGATAAAGGAAACTGGGGCAGAGCGAGTTCAGCCCCTGGAAAGCATCCTTGCATGTTTGGTGGAAGAGGTGGCTGACATGCTTGCAAATGTGACCTGGATCACATTCCAGGGTTCTGGCATGTCCCGGCATATTATCTTCATTGTCAGAGTCTAAGATCTTTGCCTCTGCCTGCCACATGCCTGTGGCACATGTCGTTCAGTGACTTACAATAATCACCTAGGCGTCTACACACTACCTCTTGAGCTGCTTGGCTTTCCTGGACTCTTGATGGTCGAGTAGGGGAGTAAGAAATATAATTTGTAGATTTTATTTTATATTGGCCACATGTTCTTCTTGTTCATAAAATTTTTAGAAACAGCTGTAGTAGATGATGTTTACTTGGCATTAAAGTACCTCAATTGCAAAGCTGTGAAATTGGGCAGCCTTTTTTTTAAAGAATATGAGTTATTTTGCACTTTTGGAAATATAAAGTAAGGAAACTTCTGATATAAATTGTCTAATACAGAATGAGTCATAAATACAGAATAAATACAATAAGAATACTTTATTACTCATTTGGCATATAATACTCATACAGACGGACCTACTTCTGCGTATTATATGGCAAACCTGTAGCTTCACAGGAAACAGTGTATAAGAGCATTCCATCAGACAAGGATTGACATATATTTGTGAAAACATTGCTGAGATCCCCTTTTATCTTACCCTCACCTGGTACAATATTCATATTGTATTAGTAGACCTATTTCATTATAGCGTGCATCAAGATTGCTTTGTTTTATAATCTATAGAGAAGGGAATTATAATTGCCCATTTTAAAGGTGACTTAAGGGTTAAACACTGTCTAATAGAATTTTCTCTGATGATATAAACATTTCATATTTGTATCGTCCATCATGGAGGCCACTAGCCACATGTGGTTATTGAGCACTTAAATGTGGCTAGTTTGATTGAGGAACTGAATTTTAAATATTACTTAATTTAAATTTAAATAGCCACATGTAGCTAGTGGCTACCATGTTGAACAGCACAAGTTTAAAGAATGAATGGGAAAATGGTTATTCAGGTAAGTATTTTCAGAACATTCTTTTCTTCTCAATGACAAAACAGTTCCTATATGTAAAACAAGCCTGATAAGCCCCAAAAATCCTTACAAACTTTTAAGTTTCTCTCACCCCTTACATGTTGATTCTGAACTAACATTCTGTTTAACAAAAGACCATGTCTGAGATGGACTTCAGCACTGAAGCCAGAATGGCAGGGTACAGTCATGTTATTAAGTTCCTTGTGTGGAATTGTTCTCGTTATCCCTGCTGGTGGCCCATGGAAGACACCTTACTATTTAACATGAAATATGAGTAGTAAAGAGAATGGAGAGTCCTACATTGAACTCAAAGATGTTTGGCCTCTGGTTGTATTGCTTGACATCTAGTAGACATGGTTTTCATATTGTTGTTAAATTCTCCAGCTCGTAGTCTTGATTGAGCCAGCAGATACAGCTGCTCCTCTTGCCTCACATGTAAATTATATTTGTGACCTTCCTTGCAGAAAGTTAATCCCTATCCCTTTTTTTCTTCTTTGAGCCTGTGATTACAGATGCTTTCTAGAAAAATAAACAAACACAAAAAATACCAAAAACAAAAACACTAATGCTTTGGCTGCCGAATTCTATTGATCACAAAAATCATCTCTTTGGTTATAGAAGCTGAAATTTTATTGTATTGCAAGTAGGACAGGTTATAGATGAGAAGCTGGGCTCAAAAGAGAAAGGCAGCTATAGCAAAGGTTGTATTCTTTTTAAGCCTTGGGCCTGCCCCACATGGTGTCCTACCTTCTATGAAAGAATTGTTCAATTAGTGGCATACCTGTTCAGCCTGATGACAGGTTTGTGAAGCATGCTCTCCCATAACGTTGAAAGCCATGGTTACAAAATGAGTAAGGAGGCATCTTTAAAAACTTAAATGTTTTACATTTAAAACCTATTTTTAAAAAGTAAAAAAAAAAAATTTTACCCTGCTTTTCAAAAATTGCCTTCTTTCTGCTTGTTACCCAATTCAGAAGCTAAAGCCACCTGGCCCTCTAAACATTTTATATAAGCTAGCTGTGTTTAATCCAAGTTAAAGACTTGAATTAAAATTCCCCTCAAAATTATACTGCTTAGAAAAGGCTGGATAATAATAAATATCATTTTAATAAGAATCCATATATAATTTGAATAAGTAGAGCTGGGTTCTTTTACCAGTGTCTTTCTTTTCTTTTTTAAAAGAATGTTCTTGTAATTATATAATTTAATTTAATTCCTAAACTTCTTTTGTACTATAAGGTAAAGAGATATCTTTTTATGGAACCAAAATTAGGGCATTGATACTAGTTGGATTTTAAAACGAGATTGCCCATATCTTACCCAGATAGCAGATAGTTAATGAATAGTTTTTAATAAATACCAGTGACGTGGACTACTTTAATAGGGACAGATGTTAAAACAATAGCAGAACTTATTCCAGTATAATAAATGAAATTAGGTTTCTTTTACTATATAGAGGTCACTTTTTATAACAATAGTGAGAACATTGTTATAGAAATTCATCCTTCAAAAGGAACAGGCTGTTTTATAGTCTTAAAATGTCTCTCCATAGATTTCTTATTAGTTGCAAGGAAAAATGATAACTGTATAATGGAGAAACCAGGCAACACCTTGACCTGGTGATCAAAATTAACTCCACCAATGAGTGGCAGATGGACAGTATGTGCCTCTGGAAACATCACTTGTGTAGTATTCCATCTGGAAGTATATAACCTGAACCTAATCTTGGGAAAACATCAGACAGATTTAAAATGAGAAACATTCATGAAGAAAGAAAAAAGGGACTATGTTCTTCAAAAATGTCAATGTTAAAAAAGACAAAGGCTATGGAAATATTCCAAATTAAAAAATACTAAAGGGATTTGACAACTAAATGCATTATTAGGTCAATTTACAAAATTAGGATATGGATAGTAAAAAGTGATATATCACTATTAAATTTACTGAAGTTGATAACTGTATTGTGTGTAGGGAAACATCTTTATTTTTAAAAAGTACACACTGAAGTATGTAGGGGTAAAGGGCCATAATATATACAATATCTTCTCAATGGTTTAGAAAAAATATGTGGATGGATGAATGGATTGATGGATAGATAGCAAATTACAAAGCAAATGGAGCAAATTGTTAATAATAGGTGAACCTTAGTAAGGAATGTATAGATGTTCCTTGATCTATTCTGTAATTTTTAAATTATTTTCAAATAAAAAATTTTTAAAAATATATCTCTTGGATATTATGGCACATTTGATTAGTTCTTTGGGCCTTGTACTTAAAATGCAGTTCAAAAAATACCCACTCTTGGTTTATAACTATGTATGCATCGTATGAATGATAACATTCCCCAAAACTATTGCCATGTTCTCATTTTGAGTTCCTGACTGGATTAACAAAAAAATATTCAGATAATAATACATCTCTTAAAAATATTTCATAAAATCTTTCTACGGTAATAAGTCTGTTGTTTTCTAGCTGGATCTAAGAAAGGTTAAACTTTTTCATTATTAAGGTGCTGTCATATTAGGATGTCTTGTAGAATATTGCCCAGCTTTTAGTTTTTATTTTTTCATTTATTCAACAAATATTTATTTGTGATGTTCCTTTGCCCTGTGTGTCAAGCACTGTGCCTTACTCTGACACATGGTAGTGAAACAGGACAGATATTGCCCAGGCCATTATTTCCCTAATCTAGGGAAATCACAGAGCACTTGATGGTAACTCAGTGACATTTACATTTTGTTTTTAACATTTTCTTTTTTTATGCAGTAAAGTCTTCTGAATAGGAAATTTCATGAGGTCCTGTCAAGATTTCTATTCTTGGCATATCTGATTAGTTCTTTGGGACTTGCGGTTTAAATAAATAAGTATTGGTATGGTCGCAGCACCAGGAGGTTGGAGCTTGAGTTATCCTCCACTTCTTGCACACTGTGAGACATACTGTGATCACTCTGCCTCTCTGGATCCCAGAGGGCTCATCTGTCACATGAGAATAAGAAATCCTTCCTTTGCTGTAAGCCCTTTCTGGGGTTAGGTATGATAGGAAAAAGGAAACAAAATCTTACCTGTCTGAATACAGATGACTGGACCCCATTAAGTCCTTGATGTTGCTTCAGAATTCTAAACTCAACATTCCAAATTACATAAATATGTTGCCATTCTATTTTCAGTAGAATTTTTGTAGTCGCAATGTAGTATCTAGCATGTTTTACCATGTTTTGTTTTCATGAAGATGGCTTCCAGGACTTTAAAAAAAATCTCAGTAAGCTTCTATGTACAAGGAATAGCAGAGATAAGATTTGTGAGAGCTTTTGCTGGGCTTAACTTGCCTCTCAAAGCTGTAGGAGGAAGGCTTAAATATAAAACCAGGTACACAAGAGGAAGTTATCTAAAGAAGTAAAAAAGAAACTTCCACTTCTGAGTGGGATGAAGAAAGTCACAAGAGACAGTTGCTTCTACCCCCAATAATGAGAATGAACTCTATAATAAACTATAAAATAATAGATTTAAAAAAAATTATCCAGAGAGCTGAATATCTAGAGAAAAACCTAAGTGAACTAAATTCCAGAAAGAGACAAGCTCTTTCTAGGAGACAAAATACTCTTGATTGTTCATTCCCTGGCAGAGCAGCAGGAGGAGTGAAACTGACATAGATGGATATAAAGAAAAACTAGCCAAACTTTTAATGAACTCTTTATGGCCACATGTGAGCTGGTGTGACAGATTAAAATCCGAGAAGGTCCAGTCACAGGGTGAGTCTTGCACCCACCACTAGTTTTTTCCTATGAAGCCTTCACTAAGTGGCAGCACACCAAAGGCTTGGAGCAAAGCACCCTGAGTGATTCATTAAGGTGCATGTGTTTTTTCACCAAGTACATGGCAATGGCCAAAAAAAAGACTGGAAGGAGAGCAAGAGAGCTGAAAGACAACTCCCTTAAACATAGGGGCCCTCTATCAAGTGCAAGACAGTTGCAGTAGAAGGCTGAGATAAAGTAAAAGAGATAAAAAGAAACTTCTCCCACCCTCAAAGTATACAGGGCCTTTATAAAGGACAAGGCAGCATACTACTAAAAGCTGGTGCCAAAGTAACAGGGCAAAGAAATACTCCGTGGCACAAAAATCTTGGGGAGGTTACAAAGAGCAAAAAGAACACCTTTAGCAATCCAGAAAGCTGGTGGTTGGGGCATAAACAAAGAGAAATCTCCCCTAGTTAGAATGCTGATGGCAGGACTGTAAGAATAGAGAAGTCTCTAGAGTCTCACCAGCCTTAATTAAGGGAACTTCCTGATCCAGATTTTAAAACATTAGCGAATAGTGAACAGAATCTAAAATTGCCACAAAGCTCAGAACCAGCTCAACTATATATTAGATTGACTCGGAGTCCTAACCTAGAGTAAGGGTTGAGCCATTTTCTCAGAGTAAATATTATTTACTGTTCTTTTACATACGATGCCTGTCATACAATAAAAATTATGAGTCTTCTGAAAAAAGCAGGAAAATGTGATTCATACTTAAGAGAAAAATTACTTAATAGAAGCTTACCCACAGATAACTCAGGTGTTAGAATTAGTAGAGAATGATAACAAAATAATTGTAACATTTAAAAAAGGAAATAGTATAACTGAAAAATATAATATTAGAAACAAAGAATTTATTTGATGAGCTTAACAGGAGACTGGGATAGTAAATATGATTAGTGAGTCAATAGAAATTATCCATATTTAAGCACAAGAGAAAAATAAATTAAAAAACCTAAAGAATGTCTGGAACCTGTAGAACTCTGACAGATGGTCTAAAATATGTGCAATTGGAATTATTAATATATAGCTGTAAGAGTCTTACATTGTGAGATAGTATAGTAGCATTTGAAGCTAAATTGTGATAAGTTAAGGATGCTTATTTAATAACAAATTTAAGTATAACAAAAAGTTATACCTAAAAAGTCAGTATGAGACATAAAAGGACTAAAAAGTGTTTGTGTCCACAAATAGGCAGGAAAAGAGAAACAGAAAAAGAACATGTGAGACAAATAGAAAACAAATACAGAAAGACTTAGTCTTAACCATATCAATAATTACATTAAATGTAAATGAATGAAACACTCCATTTAAAAGACAGAGATTTTAAAATCAAATAAAAAACAGAAGACCCAAGTATATGCTGTTTATAAGAACTGCACGTTAAACATAAAGACTCAGACAAAATAGTAAAAGTATGGAAAAAATATTTACCATGCAAACACAAGAGGCTGATGTGGCTATATTTGTGTCAAACATAACAGATATTATGAGATAAATAAGAACATTTCATAATGATAATACGATGAATTCATCAAAAGGATTTAAAAATTCTAAATGTATATGTACCTAGTAACATAAAGGAAACAAAAATTAAGAGAACTAAAAGGAGGACTAGACAAAACAGCCATCATAGTTGGAAATCTTAACCTCCCCCTCTCTTTCAGTAATAAATAAGAACAATAAAAATTAGTAAGAATATGACCAATACTGTGATTCAACTTGACTGAAGTGGTATTTATAGAACACTACACTCAACAATTATTCTTTTCAAGTTTGCAAGGAATACTCACCAAGAGAAAATGGAAATTATTTCAAACCGAATGATAATGAAAACAGCATATCAGAATTTATAGGATACAATTACAACATTAAAAGGAAAAGTATATCCTTAACAGCTTATGGTGGAAAAGAAAGTATAAACAAATGAGTTAAGACTTTCAAGTAAAAGGGCATAAACAAACTGTTGTTAACTGAGGGAATATTGTTCTCATGAGGCCTTCCTGAAGAATTCATTGTAGAATGAGTCTTAGACAACCAAAATACCTAGAAAGTCATCAATTTAAGTATTGGTGGACCATTAACATAACAGACACTTATAGAACTAAGACTGAGTGAAGGTTAAAAGAGAAGAAATATAGTAGGTGATGGTTCTATGATCTGACAATGTAGATATGGGAAAACCATTTTAAAATAGGACAGAATGGGGAGAGCATATACAAAAAATTAAATGTAAATGCTGTGAGAAATTAAAAAAAATAATCTTTCATCTTAAGAAGCTTTAAGAAGAATAAATTGAGGGGTCGGTTGTGGTGGCTCATGCCTGTAATCCTAGTACTTTGAGATGCCATGGCAGGAGGATCACTTGAGGCCAGGAGTTTAACACCAGTCTAAGCAAAATAACAAGACCCCATCTCTACAGAAAATAAAAACATTAGCCAGCCATGGTGGCACACGTCTGTAGTCCTAGCTGCTCAAGAGGCTGAGGCAGGAAGATTGCTTGAGCACAGGAGTTCAAGGCTGCGGTGAGCTGTGAGCTCATTCTTCTGCAATTTCACAGCATTCTAAGGGAAGGAAATCACCAGATTAGTTGATGTAGCAGGTTTCACCAGACACTGCAGAAATTATTAAAACATTATCCCAGAAATACAGATGGAAACTTGTATTAAGGAGAAATTGAATTTATCCAATGTGGGGGTCCACAATAATCACTGGTAATGTGGATGCTCTTTGACATCAGATGAAATAATTGTCTTTATAATAAAGACTTCCAGAATGAGAAATTATACATTTACAACTTTAATAAAAATATTCTTTTGAAAAATGAAAGAGAAAATTTAGATGGACATTTGTATCTCCTAATATATGTCTTAGACAGCTTCTTCACAGGCTTACCTAATTGTTGTATACTTTAAACTTTAAGAACACATTTTAAATGTTAGCCTCTTAATTTCTCTCGATTATCAAGTATTACCAGTGTTGAACTAGCAAAAGCACACAATGTCTAGTAAACTATCATAGATATCCCATAATTTCACTTTTCTTTCAGTCTGTTTAGGGATGGGAAGAATTTATTAGGCAGAATTGCTGCTTTAGGGAAGTGATTATTTTGAAATTGGATGAGGATTAGTGAAATAATGACACTGTTACTTGTTCTTAATTCTCTAACTTTTTTTTTAATTCATACGGTTATAGGGATACTAGCTTAAAAAGTGTATCTGGCTCATAAAGATAAAAATATAACCAAGGTAAAACAGGTGACTTTGTGTCATTGAGATGAGAGATAACACAAAAGATTATTTGCAACCTATATTCAGAAAAAAAATGTTAAAGAGTATAAATGGAAAATAAATTAAGAAATCAAAATAGATACAGAATAGGAATAAATGTTTGACTAGAAATCTCAGTTTATTATGTTTGAGGGGTGCTAAAAAGTCTTTTATTTGATTTATTTTATCTTTTTGGATGTGATTATGTATGTAAATCTTAATGACCATTAACTTTCTCAAACTTAATGTTTGAAAACCTCATAAAATCCTAAATATTTGCCTAAATAAAGCCATTTGTAATACTTGAATTACGTCCTCCTGTGCCAAGGGTAAAGCCTCACAAAGCTAAATAATTTCTCTTCCATACCTTTACAAAAACCAAAAACATGTTGAGTGAATGAAGCCACACACAAAAATGGACTTAATGAATTATTCCATTTATATGAAGTTCAAAAACTGGCAAAACTGAGCTATGATGATAGAAATTTAAAAGTGATTGCTTCAAGAAAGGGGCATGAGGGAATTTTGGGGGGAAATAGAAATGTTTTATATAGAAAATTTTTATTTAGGATCTGGTTTCATGGGTATACAAATTGTTAAAAGTCATCAAACCCTTAACATCACTGCACTTTCTTGTATGTAAATCATATCTCTGCTTTTTGAAATTCTAAAAAAAAAGGGGGAGTATTAGCAGGACTATTTTAAGTAGGCAGTGTCATGTGATGATGGACTGAATGAACTTTGGAGTTAGTCAGACTTTGGATTGCCATCCTGAAGCACCTGCTTTATAAGCTGGGGCAGGTTGCAACTTTGACCCTTAGTTTCCTCATCTTTAAAATGGGAGTGCTACTGATGCTTTGATAGCATTCTGAAAATTAATTGAACACTATGTGAAGTGTTCTTCTATTAGTTATTATAGGTGATGGTACTGGTAGTAGTAGTGGTAGAGAAGGAGGTGATGGTGGAAGTTATAGAGAATCTCTCAGAGCCACCACACTACACAGCTCCTTAGGACCCATATACACTACAGTTATGCTCCCTAATGTGCCATTTACATTGACTGTGACAAGAGTGATACTGTCTAAATTTTCACCATGCTTCCCTGGTGGAGATGGTAATGATTATTTCATTTTGACAAGATATAACCCTAACTTGTAAATATAAACCAATTGACAAGTGAATTTAGAGATTCCAGAGCAGGGAAAAGAAATTGAAGCTACAAAAATAGATGCTCCTCCCCCAACCCTGCAATTCAAACCAATATGGTGGTAATCAGGCAGCTCTTTCACAAAGCTGTCTGATTGGAGGGAATAAAGTGGAGATGGCTAATGGGTACAAAAATATAGTTAGAATGAATAAGATCTAGTATTTGATAGCACAACAGAGTGACTATAG
The DNA here is from genome assembly GCA_963575035.1 of Avahi laniger. Taxonomy (NCBI): domain Eukaryota; kingdom Metazoa; phylum Chordata; class Mammalia; order Primates; family Indriidae; genus Avahi; species Avahi laniger. The sequence goes on from CAUYSK010123889.1 coordinate 92,335, forward strand.
TCAACAATTTTTATAATATGTAATATTTTAAAATATCTAAAAGAGTGGAATTGGAATGTTCCTAACACAATGAAATGATAAGTGTTTGAGGTCATGGATACTCCAGTTACCCTGATTTGATCATTACACATTGTATGCTTGTATCAAAACATTACATGTTCCCCATAAATATATACTCCTATTATGTACTCATGATAATTAGCAATAAAAAATTTTAAAAAATTTCTCTTGTGTAAACTTTGAACATAAGCAGTCTTCTTGTATTCCACTGAGCACTGGACAGTGGAGTGCCTATGGGTTTGTTGACCATGAATTCCTTAAAAGAGACTTGAGTTCTGTGATAGTGGCCAGTGACATTTAGTCACCGAATGGATATACTGGACCACATGGATTAATTGGACCATATTATAGATTTATCAAGAGCCTCCTAGACTAGATGCAAAACAACCTTAGTCTAACCCAAATTTTAACTGCTCTTGATAATCTAGTTCTCATTATTATCCAACAACTGAAGGTGTCTGATCTCTGGCAGGAAACCAAATTCCTCAGGATGGTAGTTTAGGTGCCACTAATAAACTATGTACTAAGAAAATATCCCAGGCAGCTAAATTTGGCAAGCACATTTATGAACCACAGGAAAAGTGGCTAATCAGTGATTTTACTTGTACCTTTTAAGTTTGCCCAGAATTTCAAATGTAGAAAATTGTGTTTCTTTTCCACACTTGTAGGGCTGCCAGGATGATCCCATTGGCTCTATTTAGAAAGTTAGTTCTTTAGACAAACAGAAGATTGAAGAAGATCGAATGTGTGAAAAACAAACTTTAAGACAGAAGTTTTCTCAACCTCAAGTTAATTTCGAAGAGTAGTTGGTATTTTTATTTTTGCCTAATTAGTCTTACGCCATCAATTTCTTACAAATGATTCATTTGACATTGCTCCAAAGCAATAAATAGAATAACCACAAAGAGGGAATTTACTGTGTTGGCAAGAGCATAAATCTTCTCAGAAGTATGAGCCATATTTATTCAAATAATTCTCATTTTAATCATGGTGTAGTGTTAGATCCTTGCAAAGATAAATGTCTGTTACATGGACTTGTAGACCCTCTGCGTTAGTTTAAATGAAGTGAATAAACTTTTTTTCTTCTTTGGTTATAGCAATTTGAAAAATAATAAAAACAATAATTTCTCTATGTCGACGTTGTTGCATAGTTATCAGTCACAGATGTGAACTTTAAAATGTTACCTTGTTACTTTCTAGCACCCAACATTTTAGGACAGTATGTGTCTTCTCAGGCGGACTCCTGCCTGCTGTTTAATAGGACATATAACTATGACATGTAAATGAGAGAAATGTACTTAAAAATGATTGACCTTATTACCCACAGTGAGTGAGTAATGATTACATATAGTGTTTTCTTTCTTTTTTTTTTTTTTTTTTTTGAGACAGTCTTACTCCGTTGCCTGGGCTAGAGTGCCGTGGCATCAGCCTAGCTCACAGCAACCTCA